>OMLI01034531.1:0-19778 GCA_900302605.1 Rondeletia loricata
AAACTGAAACCCGGTCGCACTTTCCGCCGCCTCCGACCTACGAGGCCTGCGTTCTCTTCGTAACACGTGTGTTGCACAGTTGTCGGCAGCCCCCCTTTGCTAATCCTGCGCTTGCTGTGGTGTACCATACTGTACATACCTGCTTATTGTAGTGCAATTACTTGTGTGATCCTAAAAGAAGGTAATGCCTTTCCCAGGTGGCAATATTCACATTCTGTACCATATGTCTGTGTTTTTTTTTAGCTTCTGACCATGGCTACTTGTCCAATGTATGTTCTCAGTCAACTAAACAAGGTTTAGAAGAGAAAAAAGAAAAAAAACAGACACAATGACAATGACTTATCAAATCGTTTAGTTTTGGGGTTTTTTGTGTCTTTTTTTTGAACAGGTGAGGAGAAGGGGTACACACACACCTCAGGATTGAAGACAGTTGCTTTTTCTGTAATACCACAGTACGTAACAGTACTCACATTGACTGCACAATATACACATCACTTTACTCTGAAATTCAACAGGGGTTGGATTTTATGCCCTGCTCAGGGATGGCCTTGTTAGCTTGAAAGAATGAACACGGTGAAGAGAAACATTCATACAGCAGCCTTACACTCAACACAATTTGCACTCTTTCCTTTGTTTTTGTTGGTTTTCACGTTCAAGGAAACTAGCCCTGGTCATACCGTCATTCATACACAAATTCATGTTATATTCTCCCTTGTGTGTGAAACAGTTCAGCATCTACTGGGGGTTCAAATGTAATGTAATGGCTGTGTGTTATGAAAACAATCCCCAAACCCCCACCTCAGTCAACAGAATACTCCCGTTCCTCCACTGCAATGTTAATATTAATTTACCATTACGCTGGGTTAAATATGTATTTCATTCAACAGCGACGTGCAGCATGCACTTTGTAAATCTGCATTGGGAGGGTAACAATCTTTATGAATAGACTCAGCTGAAGAACCTTTAAGTAGAGACAGTTACGTTTCAAAGCAGCTGTTTCTCTTCTTTTTTTAAGCGCTATATCATCAGCGCCAGTATTTCACGCAAAACCTACAAAAAGGGCCCTTAGTTGAAACAATGTTTATCCCTCACACAAGCACATAGGAAAAAAGTACCAAAGACAAGAGTGAATGAAAGCTTTCTATTCAGTCTTGTGAGCCACCCTTCACTGAGGCCTGGGCCTGGCGGTCGGCAGTATCACAGGTAGAGCCAGACAGCCTGCTTACTTCTTGTGGCCTCCCTGGAGGCAACAGCTGCATCCCACAAGAAGCTATTCACAGCCCACAGGAGGGGTGGTAACATGCCATTCCTGGGGAGTCCTCCCTAGCCGTCTGGCTCTACCTGTCCTGTCAGAGAAAGCTCCAACCCTGACAAACCACAGATTGGGCCACACTGGGGGGCAAATGTAGGCCAGAGTGTTACAGCGGCACAGGGCAGAGCTGGGCTGGGCTGCAGCTTGGTGGAGCACAAAGTGAACAAAGCAGCTATCTGCAGGAGGCAGGAAAGAGATGGCAGGTCCAGAGAGCTCCTGATAAAGAGGCATGGTTTATCATGGGCTGAGCAGCATAGAGGAAGAGACACCCAGTCACAGACACCCCCTGTCCCCTCCTTCACGCAGTCCCTCCCTGTAATTACTGGGTTGATCCAACCTCTGGGGTATCCCCTGTTTTTTTTTTAGAAAGAGAAGTGTATCATCACAGTACTACCTAAACAATGCTAGCAGTGTGGGTGGGACGTATCCAACTCCATCCTAAGCACAGGGATAAATCCTCTACTACTGCTGGAGTCACATTTCACAATGCCAGGGAATACATTGCTTCAAATTCAAACCGATAGCGTGAGCTCTCAAACAGCTGCTTTTAAACTTCTCACTCACAACAAGGGGGCTTTTAAACTGTGGTAAAAAACTTTTGAACCAAAATGAACATATCAGCAAAGTGTCGCGCTCACTCGCCTCACTTCCTCCTGCCTGTGAAGCTCAGATGTCCCGTGAGAAAGCTGACTTGTGTTTCTAGACAGACATGCCTCAATAAGTCAGGCAAAAGGCACAGTAAACCTTCCATGGAAAAGGGCACCACTATCAAAACTGCTGCAGCCCCGCCAGTCTGTGTTATGCATACATTTTCTTTTAATGCTTCAGCACTATGTTCAGAAATGGTTTAATCCCATGTAGTTTGGTCCTGTCCAACCCCTCCAGACTGATGCCAAGCTCCAATGTCATCATTATAAATTGCATGCCCTAGCTTCTACCCTCCCACCCAGCCAACTCTTTCCCTATAATCCTGTGCTTCTCTCCATATGCATGTTAACAAAGTCGCCCTAACTGTGTAGAGGGTTTTTGGGGCGGACAAGCAGGTGTAAGTTTATGAATGGCAGGCCTTGTCCCTCAATCTCTCCAGCGGGCATCTGTCTTAAAAGAAAGCCACGCATAATCATGAGCTTTATCCCATCCTCCAGAAAGAAAACATCCCTTATTTCGATAAAATGCGGTCTCAATAGACCACATGTAAGAACCCCTCTCTGTAAGATGAACTCTGTTAAATAGTTTCCAGGCTGCAAGATGACACTTTGAATGCCACTGATCAATAGCTCTCGGTGAAAGATTTTAAAAAACAAATTCTTCTTGTTGAGCAGATTTTTGTGGTTTCTATACATGAACTCATTTCTTTAGTTAAAGTCAACCTTTCACTCGATTTGTAGTATATATTTTTTTAACATGCAAAAAAATAAAATAAATGCTAAGTGGCTCACCCTCAAGCAGGTTACATACATAATTTCTTAATCCATAATCTGCACATTTACCTCAGGGTCAACATCAGCAAAGCAGATATGGGGCAGTTTGTGGATTTTGTTGTTATATGCTAACATCAGTTACTGCACAGTTCATTTCTGCCAGCCTTCCTGGTGTTCCTGGGTGCATAGTGCTCACTGCTGGTCAGTGTCCGACCACACTGGAAACACAGGAACACTCCTCAGTGCAGGCCCAGCTCCTGCCTAGTATGTCGTCTTAACATCCTGCAAGTCCAGCTACACCTTAGTAAGCACTGGGCACTCTGGAGATGTTTTTAATGAAATGCCCCTTTAAAAACCCCTTGACCCTTAGTGTCAGTGGACTTACAGTAGGCTACATGAAGCTCTTACCATCTGATACTAAAAAGACTGTGACATCTTAAACATGTTGATCCCAGTCTATCCATCCAGACTGCACCACTGACGTATAGGCCTCCATAGGCAGTGTGTCTAATAACTTCTATTTTCACTGTACCAAATCTACTTGAATCATTCAACACAAAAGGCCATTGAACACAGTTTTGTACATGTCTATTTTTACTGTACTTGCTTTTGTTGTCGAATAATAATTATGTGCTTAACCTCTGTGGAGAAAGGTGTATAGTCTCTTCTATTATTTGATGTATGATTTTTCTGATTTTTCCGTTGTCTTCAGGTCATTTAAACAATTCTTTTGAATTTATCATAGCATTATGGTTGACTGTTTTTGTTGGGATGTTTTAAGGCACCATTTTAAAAGAAATTAATTTTAGCCCCAGTTGGGGTTCACCCCTCTAATCAGAAACACTGAATGCTCTGTTGATGTCAGGATGCAGGTGATTCCAGTAAGCCTGTTATCCAAAGATTCTCCAAGTTAGAAAATGGAAGGGGGGTGGGAGTGATGATAAGAAAGGGAAACTTCCTGACCTCTATCAATTTCAGATGGAGTGACTCATTTGCTTTATTATTTAGCTTCTTTTAAAAGTTTTAGAGCATAGAGACCACAGCATTGTGAGTTAGCAATGTAGTCATGACATGTTTATTATTGCGTATTTTTGTCTCATATGAAATGTTTCATATTGTATATTTTCAGAATCATACCTCCTAAAAATATTTGACTTCTGTTGTACCTTCATATCTTTTTGAAACATCCATCATTTAGCTAATGTTTGCTAGATGGGTAGCACAAATAATTGGTGGTTTATTTGTCCCTACTTGAATGACAAGGCTCTTTTTTTTTTTTTTAAGAAAACACATGTTATAATAATAATCCCATATTGTCAAGGTCCTGCAAATCCTTGTAAATCCAAAAAGTTATCTTTCTAGGAAATGATAAAAACTTAATTAGGATTATCTTTTAAATGCTAAAAAGATTTAAAACATTATTTTCCTATTGACTCCCACACATTTGTCTTGGTCGGGGTTTCATGATGTCAGCTGTAAATGTCATCTGCATTTTTTTTTATCCAACCTTAATTTAAGCTGGTCATCCCACTGAGACTGATAATCTATCTTTCAACACCTGTCTGAGAAAGTGGACTTTAAACAGTGACAAAATGAAGATACAAGGTTTCTACAGGACGCTAACAATATACTAGATTTAGAAATCACTCATAAATGAGTACTTCTACTAAATATTTTCTAAAAGAAGACCCTAACTGATGAATAGTTAACTAGCAATTACACAGTGTTAATAATTTTTTGGTTAATTATTAAACTAAAGTGAACTGGTCTTATGTAAATTAACATTAATCATAACAATAGTTCATATTAATAACATGGTTATATCACTGATCAGACTGTCTCAACTTCCTGATTGAATGACTCATAATGACTCATCACAAAGTACAAGCATGATAGATGCAATTGTGTGCCAAACGCATAATGGTAATTTCATTAAGATGATACAAACTTTGAGGGCGCTAAATCTAGCTACTATCCGACATTTAACAAACGTGTACAGTTTTATAAGCGTGACGTGTTTTTGTTATGTACAGGATTGAATGAAGCAACTTCTGTGTCCTAAATTAAGATATTTCTTTTCTGCTTTACGTAAACATTTTGATTGTGTAGCTTTATTTTCATTTGTTTCTTGTTATTTAATTGTTTTTCTTATTTGCTGTACAATACACAAGCAATGTATAATGGCTTACCGGTATTTAGTTTTTTGACATAAAAAAATCTTAATTATAATGAAAGCCCAACCATTCCAAAGGATTGACAATTGCATTTGCTATAAATGTGCTGCTTACATCAAATGATGCATCACTGCATTTCTGTAGGTTATGAGTAGTACTCTGTCTTGACTGTGAGGTTTTACACGTTGTGAGTTGTGCACAAGGTACGTTTCTCATTGTCAGGTTTACTCTCTCCTTTCTACTCTGCAGTCTCTTTCTGTAGGCTAAGCCAATTCACATGAACAACATGCGTTCAAGATTTAAAAACAAGAAGATACAGAGCATGTCTTCCCTCATTACAAAGGCCTAAGGCTTTTAAGGTGAGGGTAGTTGCTAATGTTTAGGAGGCAGCCATGATAGGATAGAGTGGTTCTTGAGCAGAGAGGAAGACGTCACGCTTCAGCAGAAGCCTGAGGTACTCACACCTCATCTGATGCTCCACAGTTTCAAGTTGTTACCAAAGGCTTGGAAGGGAAAGATGAATGTCGCAGTAATATTTTGAACCCAACACAGTTTTGACTCCTGGGTTCAATTTGATGTGCTGTAGGTTGTGTTGCTCAATGGATGTTATTGATGTGCTTGACATGGACCTTTTTCTGAACCTCTGATAAGCAACTCTTTTTAATGAACAACCCATTTACTCATCGGAACAAAACAAACTGAATGAGTAAAAGTCCAGAGATTCACTGAGTTACCTAAGAACATGCAGCAAGACATGGATGGCCATAGACCATATTTGTTGGAAACCCTTCAGTGACCATGTGGTCTCGCTCCACTGCCTGAACTGACACTGTGCAGCGTATGCTCTTTACTGTAGAAACGCATGCTGGCAATGGTCTTGATCAAGTGTTGGATATTTTTGCCCTCATAGGATTTGTCTGTTCCAGGTTATTCAGCACACAGTGTTGTCAATGGCTTCCCTTTGATTATATGTTCTATAATGTCAGACTGAGAGAGAGCCTCTCGCCAGTCGCCAGCCTTTTGGTTCTGTACCTTGTACCTGTTTGTCCTCAATGTCCCTCCTCAGTGTAATGTTAACTTGCTCTCTTGATACCTCTGTGTTTCTCCTCTGCCCATCACCATCAGTTGCCTGTTGTAGTGACTTCATGGTGCTGCTCTCCTCTCCCAGCACCAATATAATCTATTCTGTAAATAAATCTGACTCAGCTATGGCCAGTACATTCTGCTATGACCTCAATATCACTTTCAGGTGTCATTTTGTTTTTCTCGACAAACCAAAATCACTACACTCAAGTATTACAGTTGTACAGTTCCTTGGATTCTACACACATTCAATGTGCTGGTCTGTAGTTGCTCTGCTGTACCTTTTTATGGCATTATTTTTTACATGTTAGACAATATATTGTGACCATGTCCTATGCAAATATGAAAAATAACAGATTGTTGAATAATGTATGTTGTCATAACTTGTATGCATGAAATAGTGAAGTTTACATTTGGAAATAAATTCATAAAATAAGCAGATACAATTTGTTTTGTGCTCAGCTTCCCTCTCAGTTAATGGCAGAATTGTGTCCGTCTAAGGATGTAGCTTATCTAGAACTATGTAAAACATTGCATCAGTCTATTGGAGGAACTGCAGTCACAATCAGCTTAGGTAAAGGCATAAAACAGAGATAATACACCCTTTTGTTGTACAAACATTAAGAATGTTTTGAGGATTACAGCAGAGAACTACAGAAAGAGACAAAATGGGTGGAGTAATTTCTCCATTACACAGCCTTTTCACAGGCCTGCCATGTGCTTCAGTATTATTCTAGCAACAGGAAGTACACCTTGTTCCCTCATTGATTGCACCCATGCAAATATTTACAGTAACTGCTGGGGTAATAACAATGGGCAGGGCACCAAATGCTGGGGACTCTTTCCTTACGTAGGATCTATTTCAGGCCAGATAGAATGAAAGATTGTATGAAGTTTCCCTTATAGGCCCAGTGCTTTTGCAACTAAAGAGGAATACGTGAGTCTGTACAAACCACAACCTCCCTCTGTGCATGGTATACTTCAAATCAAGTTAAGAAATATTATAACCCAGTATGGTACCAGAAAAGTAGGGAATCTCATTCCATCTGAATATACTGCTCTTATCCCTTTCGTAGGCTGAGTGTGCCCACCAACTCCAACGGAGATCACAGGCGTGGGCTTTCCCACTTACAATGAATCATGCAATCTAGAGTGAAACAGGAAGGAAGAGAAAGAGGGCATTAAAATTCTTGATGAGGAGCTTGGTGTGCTCCCTGCTCAATCTGTACACCTCCTGTCTCCAGGCACGTTGGAGCCACCGGCACACCATGCTACAGCAACAGACAAGCTGCCACCCCTGGCACCACCGCAGAACACACAGTGCATTCAATACATTACAGCATGTTCCAGTACTGTTTTTTCATGTTTATGTGTGGCAACATGTGAGGCACTTCTGTACAGTGAGTATATTTAAGTGTGTATTAAATATTAAAGTGATACTTTGTGTTATCTTCAGCCTTTAATGTTGCCAGGGAGCTGTTGTCAAGGAAAATTCAGCTCCTAAATAAACAAGTCATGCATCTTCTCTTGGCTTGAACACTGACCCATCATGCAACAGTTATCTAGAGTGAGTCCCATCACAGACCACTGACTGTGCTAACTCACACATATCATGCCACATTGCAAGAAGGTTCTCGGGTTTCTCTGGGTGTGTCGGATAAGCACATGTTCTCCCTGGGTTACGTGTCTTTCAATGACGCGTCCTTATTCTCAGGATGACACATTTTCTCCTCCGTAGTGAGTTATATTGCTGCAGATGCCACGGGCAAAACACAGAGTTATACAAGCTCTGAGTGAAAACACATCTCTGCTGGTATCGCTCTCCACTCCCACAGATAGGATGTGTGGGAGGAGGAGGAGGTTTCAGTTAGACTGATTAATCTCTTCATTGACACCTTTTCTTTGGATTATCAGCTTTTCTCCAGGTACAATTCTGTAAGCAGAATCAGAATACACTGATACACATATTTGCAGTCTGACGAGAATGCTAATGATGAGTATTTTGGATGCATAGCATCGTCTAAGGGAGAGTATGTGTGTGAGAGAGATGGAGCGAGATGAGGCTGAGGAGTGGGCGGGTGGTATTACCCAGCGCTGAGCGGCGCACCCAGCCCAGAGACACTCCAACTCTGCGTGGGAGACTCTGTGGGCTCCAAAGGGTCGTGGTGTGTGTGTGAGTGGGCATCGCTGGCTTGAGACTGACTCACAGTGGAATTAAGCCACAGAAAGAGAGAGGGGGTCAGCAGCAGCAGTCCTATTCACACAGAGGCCCGTGTGTATACCTCCCGCTTCCACCATGCCAACCCCAGAAGGCAGGCCGAGGGGCCATGTGATGCCACCCACTCCTGAGTGCAGTGCATGGCAGGGCTGGCGCTAGCTCCTGTGGAGGGGGTGGGATGAGCTCAGATATTGGAGGCTGGCACTGGCTGAGAACAAGGCTTAGCTATGGGAGGTTTGGGGGGGAGTTTAGCATTACCACTCACTGCAGCAGAGGCATCAATGACAGGAACCCTGCTTAAAACATAACAGCACTGTAAATACTGCCCGTAACTTACAGTATCGTTGATCACTAAGTGGGATTTTGGTGAATACAGTGCAAAGAGGGTCTAAGATATTCAATTAATACACATTCAAATGCACAATTGTTCCATGTTTTAATTTCAATATCTTAATGAGACAACTGCTTACCAAAAATAAATAATCTATATTTATGAACTATTCTGTTGTGTTAAGGCCTCTAATGAGTTTTGATTACCATTGATTACCATTACCATTTACCATTTTAGATTATGTGAGAAAGGAGACAGATGCATCGGAAAGGGAAATTTAAGGCAGTTTAGAATTATCCTCGTGTTTTTTAATAAGCGCCTTGGTTTAGAAATGACTTCAATGCATTTGGCAACATGGAGTCTGTGCTGTCTCTGTGAGAGGATGAGAGGCCTGCCAAAAGACTGCTGTACGCCTGATAGAGCTCTTTGTTGCTTTGAACAGCAGGGAGGGCCCTCATGCAAATTCAAAGGAAATTCTAAGAAATGGGGATCCAAAGAAATGGGAAGACAATGCTCTCTGTCTTATTCAACACTTGTTATGGAACAGGGAGGCTACAAGCGGTTGGGATAGATTGCTAAGGAGAGAGGCCCTCATGTGTAAACGTGTGACTAACATTTATCACATGGGAATTTGACGATGTCAATTCTTCAAAGGTTAACAAATCATTATGATTAGCAGCCATGAGCTGGAGCATGGGGAAACAATTGGAGAATTGACTCTTTCCCACATTGCTCTCACTACCAGCCCAGTCACGAGACTCCTCTCAGAAGCATGCAGTTCATCCCACACATGAACAGGCTGCTGCCCACAGAGCAACCTTCTCCTCTCTCTCACTCCTCCAACTCAGGATGGACTAGCCTGCGTGTCCTATGGACTATGGAAACTTAAAAAAGCAAAGACTAACTTCATCCCTCATTTCCATGCTTACTTTGAATTCTTTGAGAGATCCATAACTAACTGCAATGACCCAGATTTTTTTATTTATTGAAAAGGACCACAGACCCAAAGGTTTGTGATGTATTAGAGGTTCACACATATAAGCACTAAATTAGGTCATTGGAGAATCCTGACAAGAGTGCAGGGATTGATTTGCTAGTCTGTTTGTAGGCTGACATACACTATGGCGTACACTGTCAGCCTATTGCAGCGTTTTTCTCCTCAGCCTTTCCAAATGAAAGGACGCTCAGCAAACACGTCACAATTGTTAGGTGAACACCTGCTTTTCTTGAATTGAGGAATTCTATGCCACGGTGCTTTATGGGCTGAGAAAATCTTATGAACCTTGGGCTTATGAAACCCTTTCAAAACCCATTGTATAATTAAAAAAATGCATGGCCATCAAAATAAAATAAAAAATGAAATAAGCCTGTTTTTCTGAATTCCTAAAAACTTTTGGATGTGCGATGTTTTCCACTTCCAGAGATACGTGGACTGGAAGCCTTTGGTAACACTGTCATGGGCTAGGATGAAACACGCTGTGGTCTGTCTTATTGGTCTTTCCACTTGCCTCTGTTTTTGGGGGATTAAGCCGCAATTAAATTAATCCACAACTATGATGACTGATAAATGATCATACTTCTCATTGGATTCACCCAATATATTCTGAATTCTTTTGATGTGGTGTTCGATACTGTGTTTGTCTTGATGTATGACACATACTCACATCCAACAAGCCCTCACTAGAGTTCAACAACACTGGGACAGAGAGGATACTTAACATGAATGCACTTGCAGACGTTATGCTGCTTTTTGCAGGCCTGTTTCCCTGTGTATTAGCAATCCTCTTGCCAGTGTAGGGGAGTCTCTGGAGGAATAAGGCAGAGTTACAGATCTGGAATGCTGCCCTACTTGGCAGTTGACTCATAACAATCTCAACTCTAACCTCAGACCAATTTTGGTGGGAATGTTCCTCCCATTCTATTTTCTTTGCTTTATTCTAAAAGCAGAACACAAGATTAATGACCTTTTCCATTAATTCTGACTATCATAACAAGCACTGCAACTGGCCTATTCTAAAGCTTTGGATGGAATTATGGGTGTTGGGTAAGTATGAGCGCCTACTGTAACTGCCAGCAACAACTGGGACAGTTCAAGTGATATGTTGTTTAAAAAACCACAACCATATTCAGTCTTGACCTAACCAGAAACTGGGAAAATGTGAAAGGAATATAACATTGCATTGAGAAAAAACAAAAAACAAGATGTGTATTGTAGTGCATGAGTCTCAAAACTTAGCCAATGTGATTTCATTGGTTCCATCAATTCATATAAAATAGCAAATTATGAAAACGATGCTCTTTCAAAATGTCCCCCTTCTAAAGCCCTCTGCACTACAACATTGGTTAAAAACATTTCTTCAGACTGATATTCTCCAGATTTCTCATTACACCTCCATACAGAAAAGAATGACACAGACACATCATATTTGTAACAATAAACTATTTTTTCCCTTCATATTTACATCTGTACCTAATGTGCAAATTAATAATTTAAAGTAGTGTAAAACTCTCAAAGGAATACAAAATCATATCTTACAGTCCTAACATGGTGAGAGTCCATGAACTGGTCACATAGAAACAAGGGGGAGGAACACTGCAGTGTGTAGAGTAGAAAGACAGAAGCGAACCCAGGAAGCAGTGGACATCCTTGGCCAGGACACACTCAGTTAAGGACAGCGTGGTATATAATCCAAGCATCACCAGAACAAACAGCAACACAAACACTGCTTCTTTACAGTAGTCATGTTGAATGAGCAGAAAGCACTTGGAGGCCTGGGGTTTGAAACCCACTGATTGGTTAAAGCACTGATGATCACAAAGGCTTGAGGTGCTCTTAGCAGCAGGTGCTTCTTTTAATGGCCTCTAGATATGTAAGAAGAACAGACAATCTCACGTTGGACCGCTGACACATCTATACTGTAGGTCACCACATAGTGCTAATAGCATGATTGCACACAGTGTTGTGTGTGGGGTAGAGACAAATAATTACACTCCAGACAGCTAGACGTTGGCCTGCTTTCACAACCCACAATTCTTCTCACCTAATACAGTTACCAACAGGGTAGTTAACAGGCGACTCAGAGAAACCCACCATAAACACTGCATGTCTGAGAACCAGTTCATCCCATGCATATTATTCAGTGTTTGGCACAAAATGCACATTTCGCAATTTAAACCCGCTGATGGTAACTTTTTAAAGATGTCAGTTTGGCAGTGCTTGTGATATTTAGCAGTTTGACTAAGGGCAAAAATCTGTGATATCTTACACAACATTGTGAGTCCAATTCTGACACACCAGACCCTTGCACCATGGTAAGAGCAAATGTATACTTTAAAAATGAGATAGCTTTACATTAGATCCTAATCCAACATAATCCGTAAATTTTATTCATTCTTATTCCTGGACTTCTTCTACAAAAGCACACTGTGACAATCTTTTACAACTTACAAGACACAGTTAACCTACAGTAACTATCATCGGTGCATAGACTAAATTGGGAGGGTGTAGCAAAAATCACCAAATTATTGCTTATAAGTTTAGTATGTACCTCCCGTTGTAATTCTTTTGATCGCAAAACAACTACAATTTTTCCACAAACACATTTCGAAGAACTAACCGGAAGTATTGCATTCAAACTGATTAAAATAGCCAAAATGTTCCCTCCAGATGAGACGCAAATCTGTTGTACTCTGAAAAATACAGGACTTTCCCTTACGTACAGAAAATACAGCACAGGACAGACTTTTACTCTAAAACAAGTAAAAGACTAAATTCAATAAGACAGAAAGCACAAAAATAGCACAACATCTGGCCAAAGCTGCTCACTGTTTCAAGTTCTGCTTCCCCCATCATAAAGTAGTATGCTTTACTAACAAGTGCGGGGTAACAGGGATACAAGAAGAGCATTCCTCAACAGAGTAGGAAAATGTATGCCATTATGTTATGCTAAATGCAGAGTGCAGATGGTTCCTAAGTCTCCTGTGGCCTTAGGTTGGACCAGCTGACCGGTGGCTGCAGTGGCGGTGGTGGCTATGCAGGCCTGTGCACTTTGTTCTCCCTCTCCCTGCGTTTCAGCTCCTCTCTGTAACAGTAGGAGCAGTAGTTGTCTGTCTCTGGCCTGCCATAGAAGGAGCAGTTGTCCCTCTTGCAGCGGCGCTGCTGAAAGCAGTACAAAGGGCCTCCAGAGCTCCGCCCTTTGGTTTTGTCTTGGTTGAGCCAGGTGTGAGCCGAGGGGTCCTCGTCAGCAAACTGCAGGCAGTCCTGAATGTCTCCCGCATCAAATCCATTGGTGTAGGTGTGGGACTTGTGTTCACCAGGCATGTTGTAGGAGAGGGGCTCTATGGTGTTAACAGTGCGGACCCCTGACAAGCGAGCAGGGCTATAACTCTGGGATGAGAGTGTGCGGTTCTGCTGGGGATAGGTGGCACATGTCTTTAGGGTGCCCACCACAGGCTTGTAGGGGTCATCCTGGAAGCTGGAGGATTGCACTTTGACATCTCGTAAGTGAATCACGCTGTGCCTCTGGATGGGTGGTGTATGGCTGTAGTGGACAGACACAGGGACGGGCCCGGGTCTCTTAGCACCTATACTGGGGGAGGAGTAAGGCGCCGGGGCTGGGGCTTGGTGAGAGGCATGGTGGGAGGCTGTTGGTGGGGTGAGAGGTGGAACAGGGACAGAAACCAGGGGGGCTGCAGGAGTGGGGCTGTTCCTGCCCTGCATCTTGAGGCCCAGTGGGGGTTGTGAGCTGTGGCTGTGGTTGTAGGTGTGGGTGTGGTGGGGCAGGACTGGAGAGCAGCTCTCTGGAGGCGAGCTGTCTGATCTCTCCCTCTGGAAGACACTCTCATGCTCAGGCTTCTTCACAGCCGCCTCAGCAGTGGCCGGGGGCTTCTTATCGGCCTCCTTCCTCTTCTGCTCCTGCTCCTGGCTGAAGCGCTCCTGGGCGCTGGTCAGGTAGTAGCTGATCATCTCCTCATGGAACTGATGCCGATGGCTGGTGAGGAGGAGGCCTGCAAAAATGAACTTGCGCTCCCCCTGCATGGCAGCCCGCAGGATGTTGAGGCTGAGTTTGACATCAGTGCTATATTTCCAGTTGTCTAGGGTCTTGTCCCCTGAGACTCTCCCTGCACTGTCCTGTCTCTCAGTGGGGGAGGAGCTAGAGGGTCTTTCTCTGTCTGTAGGGGAGGGGCTAGTGGCCTTCTCAGAAGAGGTGGAGCTGGCTGACTGGCCTGACTCCTCCTTGCTTCCCTTGGTCATCTTAGACTCCTTCTTCTTCACCTTCTCCCCTCCGTTCTCCCCAGTACGACCTGAGCCAGAGTTGGATTTGTTCATTTTGCCATGCACAAGGCCACCCAGACCTCCCATGTTCTTCTTCAGCTTTATTCCCAGGGTTTTGCTGAAGCTACCTAGCTTGTTGGCCACAGAATCTGCCCGGTTCTTGTCTTTGTCCTTGCGCTGCTTGTCTTTGTCCTTCTCCTTGCTGGGCTTGCCGGTGTTGACATTGGAGTTGCTGCCGACAGACTCACGGTCAGAGTCCATGGACTCAGCTAGAGACTGGACATCCTCACCTGCAGAGGCTGTGGGAGACTCTGGCTGAGCTAGGGGAGCCTACAGCGCACGCACACATACACACGCACACACACACACACACACACACACACACACACACACACACACACACACACACACACACACACACACACACACACACACACACACACACACACACAGTGAGAAACAGAACACAGAACTCTGTACAAACAATAATTTCCTGGACCCTGGACCCTGGACAATTAAAACATTTATATCTAGTTTATCAAGTTCACGGATTCCCTATATAGTTCAAACTAATGCACAACAAACTCTGCTCTACATTTCTTAATCAGCACTCATGAAAGACTGTGTGAGTTACTGAGTGCATAACTGCATTCTGACATTGACAATAAAACAAAATTGATGGCTGCATGATTTCAAGACCATCTGGAATGGAGTATCCATACTGAGCTAAATTAACCATGACAAACATGACGCATAGCTGCCAAAAAAGTTACCCTTGTTTCGGATGGAATCCGGATCCACGTTACATTCATGTAGTTGTGCAGCAGATTGAGTTTGGCCTCCAGAGACAGGATGAGACTGCAGGATAATATGTATCCATGGTTAACAACAAGTAGTGTTATGACCATCTTACAACCATTTCAACACACCTGACATTTGACAAACGTTTTAACCAAATCCTCATGGCACATGTGATTCTAAGTCTGAGTACGGCATTGTTTGATGATTTACTAAACTCAAAAATGTGTATTAGTTAATTGCATACATTTAAAAAACATCCATAAAACCACATGCGTTCCACTATTTCCATAAAGTGGAACCCCTAATCAACAACTATGCATGCAATGCATTAGGGGTAAAATGAAGAGGTGATGTGAAGTGTGCTGAGTATCGTATTACACCGTATTTATCTTTATCGTATTATTTTATATATTTTGGGTTCGAAATGCTTCATATCTGAATTGTTGATACAGCAGCCTGTTCAAGGATAAGCGAACCCCCTGACTGGGAGGAATGTGAAACAGACACCCTTACATAAACTCATTCCTAAACTCAGGGCTCAGAGCTAAATCCCCCACATAGAGCCCTGTGTATAGACTGAGAGCGCACCCATGGCCTGGACATGGTACTTTCTCTCTCTATGGGACCGCTTTGCTAGACAGTGCCTCTATCTCTCTGTCATGCAGTATCCACTCCCTGTGATGTCTTACTTGGCTAGCTTGGTGTTGTCATTGTCGTCCCTCCCCCACTCCCAGTCCCTCCCGGGGTCCACAGCGAAATGGAGTGCCAGCAGCTTGTGCTCCGAGTCGGTCAGAGGGATAACAGCTGGAAGAGATGAGATTATGAGCGTTAGTCTGGTTTCGCTTTACCACCGGAGACTTCAGTACATACTGCCCATGCTCACAAGGCCATCGTGGTGTCGGAGATAAAGTGACACCACGATGACACACTAGAATAATGCCACGTGTTACTTATCCCAGATGCCTGTCAGCATATTACCGGTATATGAGGGTAAAATATAGGTGTATTCTATCCACCGTCATCAATTTTTTACGCAGAGAAGTGACCATGACCAATGAGTGTCACTCACACGGACTCTCCAGACATTAATGGAGCCATACTGACCAGGGGCCTCATTCAGCCATGACTCTTAAAACCTTTAAATTGGTTGCTTCTCTTGTAACACAGATCCGGTCCCTGTCCTGGTTCACTGATGCTACTGTGTAAGCCTGTCTAACCTACTGTAGCCAGTCTTTCCACATTTTTACATACTCTGTACAAAAAGGGAAAGTCTGGTAACCCAGAGGGGCTTGGAAAGGCTTCGTACGCTGAGGTATGTACGCACCGATAGTAGAAGCAGAAGTGGTGGGCATGACGACACTACCGCTTAGATTTACGAGGAAACTGAGTGGTTCTCTCACCTAACTGATCAGGGCTGTACGTGACGATTTGTTCGAGCAATATGGTGCAGTCGCAGGCAGCAGTACAGCGTATGAGCAGGGGCAGTGAAATTATTTCATTCATCCTCCACTGATATGATCTGCTCCTCTGCTGCAGGAAGAGGTTTTCAACAGTAATCGCTGGACACAGAACATAAAACAGACACCCACCCGTGCTTCCTCTCGTGGGAGGCGTGCGTATGTGCGCGTCCATGTTTCAAACAGAGTGTAAGGAGGACTGCTGGACCCCACTGGCCCACCTGACAGCTCTCCTCAGGCTACCTAGTGTGGGGGCTGTCGTCCACATGACAGCAGAGAGAAACAGGCTGCTCAGGCCCAGGACATTCCAGCCTTCACTGTCAGTCCCAGATGGAACATAGAGTCTCCGCCCTGCCTCATCAATCCTTTTCCTGCCAATAGGCAGCTCTGCTCTGCAGGCTTCATAGAGAGATACACCAGCAGCAACAGCCCCTCCTGTGTCGCTGATTAAACTGCAAGTTAAATCCTCATGCACTTTTTCCTGTGTCTCTCTGTGTGTGCATTTGCTTGTGTGCATGGTGTGTATTGCATGATTGTGAGTGTTAAGTGTGAGTCAAAAATAGTGATATGTCAAGATGACGCCTTCTTTTTCCCCCCACAGAGAATCAGTCTGGCCACACCCAGACTAGTCTGCCCTTTCTGTTGATACGATCACTTATTTCTATCTGACGCCACTAGACGCGGGGGAAACAAATTCCATACCATCAGCAGAGCAAATATATCACTAATAGCAATGCTGATAAATTAAGCTCAAGGTTGCCTTTGCGTCATACCTGCTAATTAAAATGCACTTTACACCAACCATCTAAAAAAGGTATCACTGGTACCACATTAGCATAGCCTGGCCATAGAGTCAGACAGGGCTGCCGAAGACACATGGAAATATTGGCATGGCGGTGTTGAAATCTGGGGGGAAATGGGTGGGAAATGGGTGGAGTGGGAGGTATCTTGCTTAGAACACTTTTTTAAAATTCAATCATATGCACGACCACACGAACAGACACAGAAGACACTGAACCAGCTCCCACTCAGCTCCCACTCAGGTCATGGAGCGGGCAGCGGAGGTCTGTGGGGTTGCGTCCTGGCTCCCACGATGCAGCTGTCCTCCCTCCTCGCCATTCCAAAGTGCTGTGTATGCTGTTGTTCCTATTTGGGCCTGGTCCAGTTCCAACGTCTAACACTGCCAATTGAGCTCTAGGGGACTAAAGTGTGTGGTAATGTATTTACTATCCCTGTTGGCAGCCTTGTCCTTGAGCCACCGATTCCCATAGCATACGCACGGATGACATCATAGCCCTCTGTGGAAGGCGAGCTGCGTACTCGGCAACATAGCTGCCGGCTCGCCTCGCCTTGCTCAGTGTGCATCTTTGATTTAGGGGGATGCAGACAGAGAGAGGGGGAGGAAGCCTGGGAGGAACCTGTGAGGAAACAGCTGTTGGAAACGAGGTGAATAACATTTCTATGTATTTATTTACAGGACCTGACTGGACATAAATATCTTGCATATCTGTTTGTTTCTTTAGTATGAGTAAAGTGAGTATCTCAAGTGTACCATGCCTTATTTTATGGAAACAGAAGGAGATTATTGATTCTCTTTAGTTCACTCCATTTACAGGACAAAGTCACCCATCACAACCTTTGTTCACAGCAACAACACTGAGCCAGTGTTTCCTCTGTATTGCTATTCAAAAATAATTTGTACTGTCTGGAATATGCACAAATTTGAATTCCTGAATTACTGCCACTCTGCACATCTGCAGATTTAAAGGGCCCAATTCACCACAGTAAACAGCAGTCATGCACATAAACAAGCCTGAGTTTTTTGCCACATATTTTAACAGCGGAAACATGGTGGTAATTACAAGTGCATCACATTTGAAGTAACACATAAAACAGCAACAACATTTTTTTTTATATCTGATTACCATATTGATATAATTATGTTGACGGCATGGTGAGTAAGACGTTGGATGTCTTTAATAGAGAGAGTAGTGAAACCGAGCCGGAGCAGGATGGCTATACCTCACTGTTATGTAGGTGGTCTTTGTGTAAAAGATGACCATTTAGTTCAGGGTTGATGACGGGATGCCAAAGAAAACCTGGACGTCTTTTGATACTGGGACCAGAGCTTGAAATAGCTCCAGAGTTTTCCGAAGGGCCAGCTCCACTCATAAGTCGCTTAACCACAGAAGCAAAAACAAGTCGATAACAGGCATGGAGGAGCCAGTCATTATCACACAGTAGGTGAGCAGCAGTTGGCTGATAGAAAACATACTCTGGGTTCAAAAAACACGTAACTTTTGGGAACTAACGTTAATAAATAAAAGAAAGTCCTCATCCTTCACAATAACCCCTGACTCTGGTCAACCCTCCCTGGTTGGTTTCTCACCATCCACCAGCCAACATCAATGCAGCCCCAGCAGCCATGCAAGCAGGCCATAAAAGGGGCAGTGGCGTGATGTGTCAGAGTGATTTAGACTCAGGTTACTGGGAGGGACTCTACTATAATCTTCCATAGACAGAGCTGAAGAAAGAGCCAGTATTCTAGCCCAGCCTCTGGCACCTGAACACACACAGGCCAGCAGCACCTCTGATGCTCTTTGCTGGCTGGGGGAAATTGAGAGCAACCCTCCACCTGAGACGCCCACACAGTGGCCGGACTGTGAAAGAAGTCTGTCTCCTCTTGCGGACGGGAGGAGAGAGGGTTGGTTTGTTGGGGCCCCGGCAGCCCGGGACCCTGCCCATGTGTGGTGATGTGGTGAGGGCTTTGGGGCTGGCTGGGGCGACTCTGCCCTAATTGGCTGTGTCAGATCAGGCCTGTCTGTCTGTCCGAACCTCTGCCTTTCTGTCTGTCTGTCTGGCACCTGTTCAGACGCAAGGCAAATCTGTATCAGAACAGCGTCAAGGTTACTGATGTCACCAATATGGCAACATCATACTTCTCAGTAACCCTGGAATACAGGAATGATACAAAAAGGCAATGACCTGGTCGTTAATTTTGAACATTGTGCACAAACATGGGAATGCAGAGAAACAGAACAGGAACAGCAGGTAGTTTTCTATGTTTGCTGGGTAATATCATTCATCACATGATATATGAATGCACTGAGCTAAGCATATGCATTTTGCAGTGTGACTGCAGTCATGCGCTGAGTTTGTGATCAAGCTACTGTGGGTTCTTTGGACATAAGCACCATCTTCTGGACAAAAGGAGAATTCCCTCCGCTATAGTAAAACACCCCAATAAAAGTGGGAGCGGTGAACAATTATGGAGTAGTTTGGCTTTGATGTGCTGCTGGCTTTATGGAGAATGACTTCAGGGCAGGAATGACAGGTTAGTAATCATGTGTGTCTGCAAGTCTGCTGTGTTGTTGAGACTGCAGTGGTCGTACCCTGCCTTAATGACTAGGTTGGTGTCTATAGGCCCAGAATAGGACCTTACATAGACACACACACACCAAGAAAAGCAAATGAGAGAAGAAGAGAGAGAGAGAGTTTGTGTAAGTGTGTCTGTGTCTGTGTGTGCGTGTGAGAGAGAGAGAGAGAGAGAGAGAGAGAGAGAGAGAGAGAGAGAGAGAGAGAGAGAGAAAAAAGAGAGAGAGAGAGAGAGAGAGTTGGCTAGCTGCCCACATAAATGACAAGTGTGTTCCACCCACTGAGGCAGATACAGAGGAGTGCTGTGACTACTGAGGCTGGTTGTCAGGGA
>OMLI01034538.1:4922-17885 GCA_900302605.1 Rondeletia loricata
ATAAACAAACTCTTACAAAAGTAAACATGATGTAATAATTGTAGGTTGTTTTCATATTCGTGTGTGTGTGTGTGTGTGTCCCAGGTATTTACCTATCAGGTAAGGAGCTGAGGAAGCTGATTCTTCCTAAGACGGCTCCTTTTGAAGAGAAGTTACGGATCCATAAGGAGGTGCTGTGTGCTCGACACCCCCCCGTCTTCCACGAGTGGTTCCTCCGGACCTTCTCCGACCCCACATCATGGTACGACCCACTGCAAAACTTATATTGGGGCCAATAATTCTACAAATCTTGTCCAAAATCTTAATTTTGTGTGTATCTGTCTGTATGCTTATATTACTATATTTGAGAGGACCAGTTTGAGCTCTGGATATAAGAAGTTAGGACTTTTTGGCTGGTCTTCAATTTGAAAAGCGTCCAGTTTAGGGTTAGAATTAGGATTAGGTTATGGTTAGGCGTGTATTCGTGAGGACGAGGGTTGGAGCAGGTTCAGGAATAGATGCAGCCAATGGAAGGTTTTCACAAGTAATACCAATCTGTGCGTGTGTGTGTGTGTGTTTACAGGTACAGCAGTCGCTCTGCGTACTGCCGCTCCACTGCTGTGATGTCCATGGTGGGCTACATCCTGGGTCTGGGAGATCGCCACGGAGAGAACATCCTCTTTGACTCGTTCACGGGGGAATGCGTTCACGTCGACTTCAACTGCCTCTTCAACAAGGTTTGTGTTTGTGTCAATTGATATTTTTATTTGTCCAAACATTTTAATTCAAAAAAATTAATAATTTCAGTTACTTGCTATCTAAAACTTTTGTTTGAAAAGTCTTAATGTTATTGAGGAGGGGATCATCTGGATTTTGTAATTACTGGGTCATGAATTACAGGCAGCTCTGCATCCCTCTCGCTCTCCTTCCCTCCCTCTCCACTAGGGGGAGACGTTCGACGTGCCAGAGGTGGTTCCCTTCCGTCTGACCCAGAACATGGTCCACGCCATGGGACCCATGGGCACCGAGGGCCTGTTCAGACAGGCCTGTGAGGTCACACTGAGACTGATGAGGGACCAGAGAGAGCCCCTCATGAGGTACACACACACACACATACATACGCAGTCTCGGATGTATCGAATAAACCAGTATGGCTTTGTTTAATAATCTGAGCCAGAACACACAATGGAGTGTGGACATGTCTCTGGGTCCCCTCAAAAAAAGAATACTAGTATGTGTGAATGAACCTCGGGGTAGATTCAGTTTACTACATTTTCTAAATGTACTACTCCCTTTAGAAGCAGCGCTTGTATTTCTGCTTTTCCCCCCTCAGTGTTCTTAAGACCTTCCTTCATGACCCGCTGGTGGAGTGGAGCAAACAAGCCAAGGGACTTTCCAAAACGCAGGCCAACGAGACAGGAGAGATAGTCAATGAAAAGGTGTGTACTTGGCATAAACACACACACACACACACACAAAGTGTCCTTGAGCAAGACATGAATTTCCCTATGGAGGTCAACAGAGTATCACATTACCCTTATTAGCGTTACTGTGTCGTGTTGTTACCACCTGCATCTTACTCTTTCTCTCCTCCTCTTCCTCCTCCTTTCATTTCTCTCTCCTCTCTCTCTCTCTCCCTCCATCTCTGCCAGGCTAAAACCCACGTGTGCGACATCGAGCAGCGTCTGCAGGGAGTGATAAAGAGCAGGAATAAAGTGCTGGGTCTGCCTCTGTCTATAGAGGGACACGTCCACTACCTCATACAGGAAGGCACTGATGACAAACTGCTCTGTCAGATGTATCTGGGCTGGGGGCCCTACCTGTAACACACACACACACACACACACACACACACACACACACACACACACACACACACACACAGACCAGACCTGAGCCCAACACTATCTGCAAATAATTCTGTGTTTGTTTTAACCGGCACGGAATACCAAATGGGTGGAGTTAGCCTCGTAGGGCAACACACTGCGTACCAGAGTTTAGACAATGACAGGAAATTATTTGAAAGTCAATTGAGGATACTTACCATCTGTTCTGAGAAGAGTTTATTCTTTATGTACAATAATGCCTTTTTTTTCTTGTTCTGTTATTTCCAGTGCCGTCACTGATTTATAGTTTTATATTTTCTGGAAATGGAGGATCTTTGTAGCATTGCTGTACATTCCCTTGTAATAAAGGACTTATTTTGTCTGTAAATGTGTCAGAAGTGTGTCCTCTAATTTATTAACCCTGCTTAGGTTTACTGTAGGAGTCAGCCTGTCAGATGGCTGTTTTAATCCCTCTCTCTCTCCCTCCCTCTCTCTCTCTCTCTGCGCATGCCCAATGGTCCAACCGGCTCACCTTTGTCACACAAGCACCAATTAGATTAGAGCCATGTGTTTGCTTGTGAAAGCCCTAAGAGGATAGGGGAGACCGGGTGAGGATAACAGTGCGAAGTGAGTGATGGGGAGTTTATTTATGTGAACAATATTTTGTTCCCTGACCAATCATGAGTTCAGACACTCAGAGAGTCACTGTGTTTTTGATCATTACTGTCCTGCTTTTCGTCAACGCGTGGCTGCTGCTCCAGCTTGTCTTCAGATAGCAGGTAGAGGAGTGGGAGCCGAAGAGGGTTGTGGGCGTCCTTTAATCAAGACCAGCTTTCCTAACAACAGTGGATATGCGTCATTTTTCAATCACTTTTAAGTGTGTTACATTAAAGACGTCATTTTAAATGCGGCGGCATATCTGAGTCTCTGGGAACAGACTGGATATCACACATTTGTCGTCCTATCGTCCTACAAACTAGACGCGTTGGATTTTGGGCATCTCATACATCCTGACAACGAGGTAAAAACAGTTCCAGCCTTTTTATGTAGTTATGTTATGTTATGTAGCCTCGCAGCCCCCAAATCTCGCGAGGACTTGAACTCTCGCGGAACCAAAAGACAACAGACAAATCTCTTGCTCTCATCTCTCATTGGCTGTTGCCGGCGGTCTCCGTTCAGATTAGTGTCGTTGAGTTTACGCCTACACACACTACAGGAGTACTCAGATCTGTCCACATTCAACTGTCAGACATGTTTGAAATAATCGTGATGGTACAGACTGCTCTGAAGCAGCAACACAAAGTCTCACACACTACAAGATCGTCTGTGCCGACCGTTCACTGCATCCGATCTTGAAAGTCAGTAGTGGTGGCTAAACCGGGGCGATAAGCGGGATGCAAGTCGTGTAGTGTGTCCCCAGCACCGCAAACAGGAGCTCAGCTCAGCAGGAGTAAACAGCACTGTCACTCAGACTGAGCAGGATGAAATGACAACAACAGAGGAGGTGTCCGACGCACCGCGAAGTCTCGTGATGCAAAGGATGGCACTGGCGTCATCGTTGGGCGTTTAATAGTCCCGTTAACTTGTCTCAGACCAGCGGGGCGACGCGCGACCTTGGGGACGTCATGGATTTGACGAGGTTGGCTGCAGACGCCGGTCAGCTCATCCACCGTGCTGTGCAGGTAAGAAGAGTCAGAACAATACGTCTTCTTATTCTGCCCATTTCCAAGTGTAAAAACCACCGTAAATCACGACCTCGGGTCTCTTATTGCTTTAAATCGGCGAGAAAAGACAGTTATAATAAAACAACTCAATTGTTGAATAAATGTTTTATTTCTTAGTTGATAGGGATTAAATGTGAATCTGTAATCCCGCTCCAGTACACGGGGGAGACTCTGGGCCAGGCGGAGAGGACGGAGCTGGACGGCGGGCTGGAGGAGCTCCTGGCCCGGGCAGAGTCCACCAAGACCTGGACGGACCAGATCATCTCCCAGACTGAGGTTTTACTGCAGCCCAGCCCCGGTGAGGGACTGGCACTCGCCCTCCTATAATACATCTGTGCCCTTCTCAGGGCCGCCCCTGGCCAAATTGGGGCCCTAAACGGAATTTTGTTATGGTGCCCCCAATGTACTATGGGTACAAAATCAGTGCATAACAAAATGCCATTTAACTTAACAACCTTTATTAGTAAAGTATTACAATATATCTAGGTCATACCTATATATATACAGTGGGGTCCACTACCAAGATCTGTTTGTTTTCATCATTCATCGAAAACTAATGAAATGGATTGAATAGATGTGTTTGCCATCAATCTACACACAATACCCCATAATGACAAAGCGAAAACGCGTTTGTAAAAATGTTTGCAAATGTATAAAAAATTAAAAAACTGAAATATTTCATTTACATAACGATTCACCCCCTTTGCTGTAACGCCTTAAATTAAGCTCAGATGCATCCAATTTCCCTGAGAGATCCGGAGTCCACCTGTGTTAAACTGTAGTGATTCTGATCATTTCAGAATAAAATCAGCCTAACTTTGACTGTAATTGCTCCGGTCAGATGAATAGGGATGGTCATTCTTTCTCCTCTCCTCTATCAATCCAATTACCTCATCTAATGGATTGTGAGTGGGTGTGGTCTGTAATTTATTAAATGAATGCCAGAAGTTTTAACCTCTTACAGTTAGGCATATTCTCCAGTATGAAGGACATATATGCATAGGCTTGTTTATTTTATGACCAATGTCTTTTATTCTCTCTACAGAATAATCTGTGTTTATCTGTATGTATGGGCTTATTATGACAAGGACAGATAAAACCGCTGCCCGCTGTTTTGTATCACAGATGTCCTCCTAAACCATCCTGCCACCTATCTTTGACCTCCATCTTAAGGCTAAATTGTGTTTTGTGAGGTATTTATTTTGCTTAATGCTATCAGTGTTCTCAGGTCAATCTTTGAAACGAGATTTTTAAGAGCTTAATGGCACTTCCTGAACAAATATAAAAGATCAAAATAAACTGTCAGAAGGTTTCGAGAACGACGACCCCCTGAACCTAATTTGACCTCTCTCTGACCCCCGATCAACAGGAGCCCGGTTAGAGGACCAGCTGTATGCGCGTCTGGATTGGAGCGTCCCACCCCGGCCTGGTGCCCATGAGGTGCTGGGAGACCAGATGAGCCAGGCGGGGCTGGAGATGGGGCCTAACACACCCTACGGTGAGTGTTCAGTGTAACCCAAAATGGATTGTGGGCCTGCTTCTGATGGGTCACCATGTGAGAAGAGCATTAGTATGTCTGAAGGAGCCTGAGTCCCAAGAGTTGTTGAGTTTTATTAAGACTGAATTTACTTAATTTAGGTCCTAGCCTGTTCCACGCTGTTCCTCAGTGTGTATTCTTTATAAACTCCAGTATGTTTGTGTTTAGGGACCTCACTACTCAGGTGTGGAGAGGCTCAGAAGCAAATAGGCGAGGTAGAGAGGAAGTTTGTCCAAAGCACCAACATCCACTTCCTGACTCCTCTCCGGAGTTTCACTGAGGGCGAATACAGAGCCATACAGGTAGCACACACACACACACACACACACACACACACACACACACACACACACATCACCTGTATGGTACTGGTACTGATGGTGATTTTTTGGATGTCACATGCTCAGATCTTCCCCCTCCTTTTTCTCCCTCACTCTCACCCTTGGTTATTTTTCTCATTCATGTAGTAAATGGTTTGTATACCTAATGTTTTTTTTAAAAGTGTGTGTGTGTGTGTGTGTGTGTGTGTGTAGGATGAGCGCAGGATGTTGCTGAATAAGCGTTTGGACTTGGACATAGCCAAGACCAGGCTGAGGAAAGCCCACGAGGCCGACGCAGAGGCCAGAGTGAGTTACCATGACAATATCTAGTCCTCGATCTTCACTGATTTAGAAAAATAGTGTGTAGCTACATTTCATTTTCTTCAATACATTTATCATGCCTGAATCATAGCCAAAACACACAAAGGTCCCTTTCCATTTAGCCTGTGTTACATAATCATCCTCTCATCCCACCTCCCTGCTCCGTCTGTCGCTCTGTCAGAACCTGAATGGAAACCCGCTGGAAGACGACTATGTGGCTCACGTCTCCTACATGTTCAGCTTCCTACGTGTTAAATGGCTCAAGGTCAGTGTCTCTAGGGCTCAGACACACACACATACACACATACACACACTCTCTCAAACTACCTCCACCTGCATTTTGCTCATTGGGTAATTCACCTGTCCTTCTCTGTCTTTCTCAGATGTGGGCTCAGGAACTCTCTCAGGTGAGTTCATGTTTATTGCACACAGGATCTGATGTAACCATAACCCAGGGTGACAACTTCAACAGAAATACTGCCAGCCGTATGGGTCTATTATTAGCATCATTAATGTTCTTATTATTGATGATTCGATCCGTAAGCATTCCTGGGATTTTGATTCAGGTATCACATCCCATTTGCAGAAACAAAGCTGGTGATACATATAGTAAAATTGGCAAGAGCATCAAGGTTTTTAGTGTGTGTGTGTGTGTGTGTGTGTGTGTGTGTTTCTGTAGGCAGAGATGGAGCTGAGGATCTGTCAGAGTCTGTTTGATCGACAGTCAGAAAATACAAGACGGCTTCTGGAAGGAATCAGCACCACTCATGTATGTATAAACACACACACATACACACAGAGAGGAAAATAAGATTGTCATATTTATATAGTTATTATTGTCTTGGTAGCTATTTATACTGTATATATACACACACCAAAATACCCAGCCCCAGCAAAACTATGAACACAAAGAGTTCTATTCTAAAACATTATATATCCATGTTGGAAAAAGATTGATCATTGAATATCTCTTAAAATATAGAGTCCAGTCTGTAAAAGTGCTAGCATTTTCTGGTCTCAACCATTTTTTTCAAATGCTGCATATTTTATTTTGGACCCAAACTCTTCATATGATGCCATCTGTCTTGTTTGTGTCAGACCAGCCACATGCGGAGCCTGACTGACTTTGTGGAGGCTCAGGCCTGTTACTACGCCCAGTGCCACCAACATGCACAGGAGCTTCAGAAACAGCTGGCCTGGTCTGTATGTCTACCTTGCAACACCAATAGACCGAATCTTTAAAAAACTGAAAACATGCATTGAATTTTCTCATTGCTTCCTAGGCATTTTTGAAACACTACCATGGGTTTTAATTTGATTTCATATGCCTCAGGGTTATGGATCTTAATTGGCGTGTAAAGTTTTGAGTTTTTCACACGGCGTTCACTCACAGTAAATGAATGTGCAACGTTTATTAGTTTCTTCACTTAGGAAAGGAAAAAGGTTTGAAACTATTTTTCCACAGAAGGGTCACTTGACCAGTTCAAGAAGTATATGATATGGGATCCAAAGCATTATTTTTAATTTGAAACTATAACCCAGTTGGCAAAGCATCTCTGCTGGCAACAAGATGCACAAATGTATCCCAGAAATATATTTTTGGGCAAAACCCAGTAACAGAAATAAGATGCAAGAACTTCAAACCCCTTTTAGTCCCACAAAGGAAATCAGACTATTGAGAATAATTTTTATGGTAAATTCTTAAAGCGAATTCCGTCATTCACAATAACAACTTGGTTATGATTTTGTTTTTCCTTGCAGCATTCCTGCAGTCCTCTGCTCCAATAACTGGCAGTCAGCAATTAGCAACTCAATGAATCAGCCATCGACTAGCAGCCATGTAATCCACCAACTTCCAGAGTTTAACCAGGCTCCACCGACAGCAAATCCACTGTCTGGAACTGAAAAGGAAACCACAGAGTCCTTTGTAACCACACAACCGCCTGACCAGACAAATAACAATAATAACAACAGTACCTGTTCAACTGACAGCCAGGCAGCCAGCTGGTCCTCAGCAACTAATGGAGAAATCAGCCAGTCTCCTGCCACAAAACATTCATCAGGCACGTGGCTGCCTGCAGCGAACCAAGCAGCTGATCAGATCTTCACGTCACGTTCAGACAATCACTCATCAGCCATTCACCCAACAGATCGGCTCCCAGCACCCAGCAGAACAGCCAGCCCACGCCTGACAAGCAACGGAAGGGCTGTTGAGCCTCCGACATCCAGTGAAACAGAGAGCCAGCCTATGACATCCAGTGAAACAGAGAGCCAGCCTCTGACATCCAGTGAAACAGAGAGACAGCCTCTGACATCCAGTGAAACAGAGAGACAGCCTCTGACATCCAGTGAAACAGTTGACCAACCCTTGGCATCCAGTGGAACAGGCAGTCAGCCAACAACTAATGGAATTGGTAGCAAGCCCCAGACAGCCAATAACACGGCTAGCGAAACCCTGACAACCAGTGGTACGGCTAACGAGCCCCTGACAACCAACGAAACGGCTAACGAGCTGCCGGCCATCAGTGGAGAAGATGTCAAGGATTCGTCATCAGGCAGTCAGCCTGAGGTTCAGTAGAGACTGGTGTCTGGTGGAGGATTTGACACCAGGACAAAACACGCCAGCTGGGATTGACTCAGAATGGAGCCAGTCAGACTGTATAGAGGCTGTTGTGTCGACCAGTCATTGGTGTCGTAGATCTGAAAATACAGACTGCAGTGGGACGAGTGTTTTCCAGCTGTGACGTGGGCCTGCCAAGTGTTCTGTGGTACAGATACGTTAGAAGATACTTATTGTCATTAGTACATGTGGTAAGGTCAAATAATTTCATTTATCCCATAGGGAAGATGATGTGAAGCTGTGGTTAAAGTGGTTATTTTTCTAAACATGATATAGTGCCAGAATAATATTAGCCTTTAGCCATATGAATATGTTTTTCATGTTGAATGTTGAATATCGCTCCCCTCTAGTGGCAGTAGATGTAATGTCTGTTCCCTCCCGGCATCGGGCCTGACTTACTATTTGCTGCCTGAGAGAGTGAGAGTTGTTTTCTGTCAGTGTCTGTGAAACCAAATATTTATTCATATTTTAGATTTAGCTAAATAGGAGAACTAATCAAGCTTTGTGCCAAATATGTGTGTGTGTGCGTGCATTTGTGTATCTATATCTTTGTGTACATAAATGCGTCAAAGTGTGTCAAACGGAGAGAGAGTGTGAGGTAAAGAGAACTTGTTCGTGTATCCCCCTTGCTGTTTGACCTTTTAATTTAACACCTTCCCCAAGCCTGTGACAACCTTGCAGGGGGGTGTGTGTGTGTGCGTGCGTGCGTGCGTGCGTGCACCTACACTTGTGTTTGTGCATGTGTGTGACCCCCCACCCCTCCCTCAAGCTGAGGTCATTTTCCATATGAAACATGGTGTCCGTTTTGTGTGTGTGTGTGTTGGGAGCTCAGGGAGGTAATGGCACACCAAGCTGAATGGGGTCTTTATGCTGTAGCATGGTACAAACCATCACTCACATACACACTATAAGGCAGCAGAAGTTACCCCTACACATCCAATACACACACACACACACACACGTACATATACACACACTCACAATACTCACCCATTCTCTCCCCTCTCTCTCTCTCTCTCTCTCTCTCTCTCTCTCATGTATAAAAAGCATGTATAGATGTTTAACAAGAACTTCAAGTTTAACAATTTTCGTCATTACAATTAATTGAAAAGATAACTGATAACAATTGAAAGCTGAATAGCTGCAGGAAGAAAATAAAACTGCATACATATATGAAAAAGGAACACAGTGAACCAAAAAAAGGTGCAGGTGGCTATCGCCCACTGTCCCTCAGTTGTCTCTCTCTCTCTCTCTCTCCCTCTCCCTCCCTCTCTCTCACACACACACACTCACACTCAAATCACATATTCACTTTTACCCTTTCCCCCTAAAGCCCCACTAGGTGAAATGGGTAGTTTTCTTGCCCAGATGTTGTTAATTTTCTGCGTTAGGGCAGCCCTGCTCTACTGCGGTGTGGGACCACTCTGGGGACCCTGGATGGAAACACACACACATAAACGTACCACTGGGTTACTGATGTAATCACCCACCACCTCCATGCTTTTTGTCCCAATACGTAAAGACTCTGTGTTTGGATAGCTACAGTATGTACATGCTGGTTGCTGCCAGTTCTAAACTGTATGTACATTCAGTCATATGTTGTACATTGAGCTGATGTCAGTGCGAGGTGAAGATGAATATGTGGAAATAAATATGCAAGCAGTGATATAATTTCCAAATCCAAATATGTGGATCCTCTCTTTGTTCTGCAGTCGAGGTATTTCTCTATTGTTTCTTTGTTAAAATGTGTTGCTCACACTCTCTCATTTCCTCTCCCATACCAGCCAAACCTCCTTACCCAATTTTAAACACACACACAGAATGATTTCAAGATTGAGGTCTTGATCATTTCTTCCAGGCCAAGTTTAGTAATGTTTCACATCTCATTAAACATAAACCACACTGACACTGTGAACCTTGTGGTTGAGCTTGGCTCGGTTCACTGATTGTCATATTATTAATCTTATTAGCCACATAACAGGATAATTGGGTCTGGTGGTATAGCATGACACTTGTGTGTGTGTGTGTGTGTGCGTACACTGTTTCCTGTACTCTCCTTCACTTCTTCACCTCTTTTTGGTCTGGGGCTGTTTAAACAGATTGGATCAGTTAAGAACAGGTTGTGTGATATTGATCCGAATGCAGTCAGCAGGCCCAAGGTTCAATAACACAATAAACTCTTGTATCACAGCACTATATCAACTCTGTACCAGGGGACTTCACAGGTGGAGCAGCCAGTGCCGCAAGACAGATTAAAGAGAGTTTTATTCCTCTAACTCAAATGTTGCTTTTCCCGTAACTCGGCCAAACAGGAAGAGAATCTCCTCAATCTGTCCCTGGCTGCTGGCCGCTCTTCCTCTGCTGTTCACCGATACAGCAGATCCCTGCCACATTTTCCGCTTACTTTTATCATTCCCTGCATGCGCGGTATGCTGTGCACCCTGTCCACCGGCACAGTCTTCCCAGAGATAGTAGCTCTCTTGCTGGTCTTCGGGTGGTGCTCCTGTGTGAAGCAGGAAGGAAGGGGAAGGTGAACTGATGTTTTGCAGGTCTGAGATGAGATGAGTGAATTATGGAAGCAGATCAACAGGACAGAGATGTTCCTAATTATATTTGGCTCAGTCGTTTTCCTGTACCTGGGGGGAACAGACAAGTCATATCTCTATGTTTAGGTATATTAGCTGGGATATCTCTGGTACCAAAGCCTAACTGTGCCTCACACTGCACTCTGTTTTAACAAATGCTAAAGATATTCCATAATCATAAACTAATATGCTCCTATTGATACCGTTAGACATAATTATAAGGATATATACTGTAGTATCTTTACCATTTATGCGATCTTTACAATGGTTATAGTGCGTTGCAGTGTAGTGGATTACAATCATATCGCCATGGTTTCTTCCCCTACATATTTCAGGCAAAAGAGGGATACACCCAAGAAAACCACACAGTTCTCATAAAGTGGCCCTGAGTTCACTGTGTTGGTGTTACTATGTGGTTTGTTAATCCGTGAAGCCCTGTTGCTGTTTTAAATCTGCTGTTAGTTCATCCAGTTTTAGTTCAGCTGACAACACCCATTCGCCCCATTTCACCTTGCATTTGTCTGGTCCTTTCATTATCTCTCTGTCTCTCTCTCTCTCTCTCTCAATATATTTCTCTCCTTCCTCCATCTTTCCTCACTCCTCCCCCTCTCTGCCAGCCGGGAGTGTTTTGTGTGAAGAGCTGTAGGTGTGGTGTGCAGGTGGTGGTGGTAAAGAGCGTCTGGCGGCTGCTGATAAATCGAGTTCCTCTGTTATGGAGACATATGATGACCTAAATAGACAGATGACCTATAGAGAGAAGAAAGGGCAGAAACGTCTCAGACTGGCACAGGCGAGGGGATGGCGAGAGTACCACATTTTTATACCCCACTTGCAAGTTATTTTGTAATTACGATTGTTGCTTCATAACGGAACCCCTAAGCATTTGCAGCTTATCTGTAAGACTGATGGAATTGGGCCAGAGGCGCAGAATGCAGACACTATTTACGCCGCCAGTAAAACTGTATCTTTGCTGCAATGAGGAAAATATCTTACACATTTCCCCCGTCACTATACCAGCCTCTGCACCTTCCCTTCACCCTCTATCAGCCTCTCTGTGTCTCTCTCACACTCTCTCTCTCTCTAACTCTTTATCTCTATCTCTTCCTCTGCAGGTCCCCACGTTTCCTGATATGAACCTGCCACCTCCCACCTCCATTAGTCCCATCGCTACCCTTTAGACTGACAGTGACAGGCAGACATGCTGACTGTAGGGGAGCTCGGTCTAGAGGTCTGCAGAGAGTAGAGAGGTCAGGGCTTTTCCTCTGACCTTGACATGTTCTACTTCTGCTATTTAACCCCAACACCTGTTGACCAGAGCCCTCTATTTTAAAGAGTTCTGTCATTTGTGGAGGTTTAAAAAATAATCCAGACCCTGCAATGTTGCAATTTATTTTAGATGTATGGATTTGCTGTTGACAGCATAACAGACCAGGGAGTGACTCATCATAAAGAGGACGCAGACAGACCTAGAGAAGTGGATTGAAATTTCCTGTAATCAACATCTGTGGTCACAAATAGAAATATGGCTGCTGAGGACACTGAGGGTAGCTAACGTTAAGTATGAACCTCACGCCAATGGTATGCTTCTTGCAAGAAATCAGAACAAAATTTAAATAAAGTAGGATCATCATGTTCTCATCATTGATTACTAAAAAGCTTGTATAAAAGAACTGGAAATCAACCAGATGCCCCACTTTGCACAAATGGAAACTGGATATGCTATATTATCTGAAAATAGAAAACGGTTTGGCGATGGAAAATAATAAAGCACACTAATTTGACAATATATGGGGGGAAATATTTAAGACTTTGTTGAAGGTATAATCACTAAGATGAAACGTGTTTTGATTTATCTTATAGACTCTGTTAACTGAAACGTTTCCCCACAAGGACAGCAAGGAAAACTCACAGATGAAACCTCCACGGAAAGACTTTGTGTTGTGTGTGTGTTTGTGATGTAGAGTGAATGTCGGTAGGAGTGGGCAAAGGAAAAGGGGAAATGTTCATGTATGTGCATTGTGTCAGTAAAAAAAAAGAAAGAAATTCCCTGT
>OMLI01034539.1:0-16962 GCA_900302605.1 Rondeletia loricata
GGTTGGTCTGTGTGTGTGTGTGTGTGTGTGTGTGTGTGTGTGTGTGTGTGTGTGTGTGTGTGTGTGTGTGTGTGTGTGGTTGCAGTGTGTTTGAGGGGGAAAGGGGGGGGAACAAGTTGACATATGTGCCATAAGCCATCAGCTGTCATGGCTCAGTATGTTGGCTAGTTCACATACACACACACTATATGACCATATGCCCATGTGACATCTAGATAGGTATTACAGATTATGGGTGATATATATTTTTACCCTATACTATTTCTTAAAACATGGGAGCTCAAAAGTTGGGAGGGTGATGAACAGCTGAGTGATACCATCTGAGATGCATGTGTGTGTGTGTGTGTGTGTGTGTGTGTGTGCCTGCTTATGTGTGTGAGAAAGTTTGCCAAATCAAGAGGAAAGCTGAGACAGAATGTAGGTAGCACATTGCAGGCACACCCACACGGTGCCAAGTCGGTGTTGTGATTGTTATTTGAACAAAATATGTTGAGACGAAGATTCAAGGTGTCTGACCTGAGAAACCGATTTAAGTGCATTGCGGGTAGGTGAACATACAAGTAGCATGTAAAACTGTAATATGAGGAATGTATTTTAGCCTGTGGTTCTAATGTCCAGGTAATTTGAGAAGGTTGCTGTTAGTCCTTACTGTGCATAGTTATACGAGTAGCAATGAAACGGGGGTTGATTCTGAATATACGACTGGCAACCAGCCGTCCCAAACGGTTACTGTCAACAGCAAGTCTGCGGGCGTTATACAGTCACATATCTAATGGATAAATACTCATTATGGGAAGTCAAATTCCAAACCACCACTACAACATATTACACTACAACATAAACCAAACTAAACTGAGCTAAACCCTCCTAGCTGATAGCGAAGACGGTGTGAACAAGATTCATCCGGAGCAGCACAGTACAGGTTCAGGTCGGCACCGTAGTGTGAAAAAGATGCTAAAGATCCCTAACCAGATTACAGTATACGAGACATGTGTTGCCTGAGGATACTGGACCGTTGGCTGTAGAATATATGATTCCCTCTGAAATCTAAGAGGTGTATCTTGGACCCAAAATGAAGACCTGTGAAAATCAGAGGGACTAGATGAGTCTCTAAGCACTACTGGTACACTGGACGTCAGTAAGCACGACATCCATTGTGACAAGACCATCAGAAGGACTGGACCAGGCCTAATACAGACCTCGTCTGTTCTGCTCATGGACTATAATGACCTTGGCCTGAGGTATGACCGTCTATGGGACAGACAGTGCGGGTCCTGTTACTATGCGAAGGCAAACTGATGTTCGCTCTACAGTAAATGTTCCTGCGCTGGATAACCACTGTCGACGTCGTGCGCTGCCGGGTGCCGAGTCAGAGAGTCGACTAAAGCCATTTTTCTTCCTGTACATAGAGCCGAGGATGTGTCTTCTTCAGAATGTGTTGCCTTCTTTCATGTGATGATGATGATAATGATGAAAATTAACTGTCCTTTATACACGTGATGCAAATGATTTCAATAATATGGATGTTTTTACAAAAGAAGAATCACAGGCACACTATGGTTTGTCTATATGTTAATTGCTACATTATTTCTATCAGACTGCACTAGGTTTGCTATTTGGTCCGTAGAAACCGGTATTAAAGTGTTTGCTATGTTCCAGCTTTGAGTTGTAGTAAATCTCCATTGGCATGATGGTAATGATCATGATAACGATGATGAGGATGATGATGATGATGATGATGATGATGATGATAATGATGAAAGATGTGCCTATTTTAGAGCTGCCTGATTTTTCTTATTTTACTGTATCCATTACGTTATATAGGATTTATAAACCATTTGACCAACAAAGTAATTTTTCATGAAACACCAGACAGAGAAATGTTTACGCTTCTTATTTTCCATCCCAGCATTCACTCTCAATATCTTTGAACATTCCAACTTTCGAACACTTATTGTTCCCCCTAAATAAGATCGTTTATGTATATTTATATCATGTGCTGTTGTGTTATTGTAATATGTTGAGTTTGACATGTTTCTGAAATGTGAATATAGGACATATCTGGAATGAGGTTCCACCGGCCAGAAGAGGCATTTCCCTCTGTCACACTTTACAGTAACCTGCTGGTGTCCCAAACAGACTGTCCCGGACTAAAGAGATCTCTTTTAGTGGTGAAATCGCCATTGAAGTGTGTTGAGTACAAGGCTTGATTTATACAGTATATAGGTTAGTATTAGGCGCCACCCTACTGTCTCTAGGACCATGCTTAACATGTATAGCACAGCCTAGGACTAACCTTGATATCAATCTGTACAGAACAGCCTAATCTGTGCCTGGGGAAACCCTAAAGAGTTCCCTGTTGAGCCTGGATTTCCTGGATAGAGATGCTTTCTGGTAAATATGTAGGATGAACTGTACAAAATAAATCCATGTCTAATTTATTGCACTGTTTATATTGTATTTTAATCATGATGCCTGTCTATGACTTTGACAAAGAAGTGTTTGCATATCTGTTTAAAGGATCATTAAAGAGAGATCAATTGTCTTTTTGGTACTGGGTGATATAACTGCAATTATATTCTTTCAATGTTAGTGACATTTCTCAATAGCAGTTTTTTTTTCTGGTTTTCAAAGTTATATGTTAGATGTAAAGTTAGTTCTGGTGCCCATAATCACAGCAAAAGGACATCCTCATGGGTATCATGGCTTTTATAAAATGGTTACTAACACATGTGTACTGTCTGAAAAGATTTCTCCAAATTAGTATACTTAAGAATAAAAAAAACAAGAAAGCAAGACAGTTTATTTACTAGCTACCAATAAAACATGGGTAGCCGTACTTGATGGGAATTATCCGCATGGTTAAATGTGTCTTCACAATTCTTCAAATGTACTTTATGATATTGTGAAATGTCATAGTTTTGTCTGAACCCACTCTGCTCAAGGACCGTGTGTGTGTGTGTTTGTGTGTGTGTGTGTGTGTGTGTGTGTGTGTGTGTGGGTGGGTGTGCGTGCATGGACGCATATGTGTACCTACCCAAAATAACCAGGTGAGAAAGGTTCAGGAGATGGGAAACCCAGCAGAGAAGTTGGTGAGATATCTAGTTTGTTGATGAGAGATCAGTATATAAGGTGTGTGTGTGTGTGTGTGCTTTTGAGAAACGTCTCTGGTGTATAGAGACTTACTGAGGGCCGAATGCTGTGACTGTAGGTAGGAGCCCCTCTCTGCCTGTCTAAGGTGGACATGATGAGGAGTTCCTCATGGCTCCGTCTGGGTGCTAGAAGCTCCAGGAGGTCTGATGGGAGTTACAGAGGAATCCATGTCAGGCTGCTTCTGGTGCTCTGGGTTCGAGCCTGTTTGTCTATGGTGAAAGCAGACAGGCTGTCTCAGAAAGTGGCCGCACCATGGCGGTGTCCTCTCCATCCTAAAGCAGAGGATCATGGGAGGGGCAGAGGAAACACGCCATCAGCACAGGTGAGAGGTACGACACCTTAGGATTAGATAAATATCTGATAGCTATGTTGGAAAACATTTCAAAAATGTTACACAGATGTATTTATTTGTTCATTCAATGTTGCTACAGCTGTCCAAAGGCAGTGATATACAAAGCAACTTTTTGGGCAACTATGACCGACAACAGTGCCCAAGGAGTTGCCTCATCACAGTTGCTCTCATCACAGCTTGTAGCTAATGAACATTTGAATAACGTTTTTGTCTGTGCCTGGTACCTGCTACTGAGAGCATTACTCATCTACTTCACCCAAACATTTTAAATGTATGACCACTCTGTTATTTGTTCATTGACTAATTGCTGATATTCTGGTGATCATCAGAAGTGATGAATCAGGCATACTGTGATGCTGTCACCTATTACTTTGATGCATGGCATATTATTAACAACTTAACAAGGTCGAAAACCTAACACCTAACACCTTGCTGCTTTCCTGTCAGTATCAGTTTGATATCAGTTGCTTTTCATTTTGTTGACCTCCTAATTGTGGAATCTAGTGAAAATGTTACCTTCATATTTCCAACTATCCAATTCCAATTGGATCTGCCCATGTGGAAAAGCCTGAAGCCTTGTTGAACAGCCTTGTCCATATGAGGTAGAGCATCCACCAACATCTTGTACCGATGGTCTCATACTTGGTGTGATTCCACTTCAACATTCCACACAGACAGCTTTAGTAAATGGCTCGAGCTCCAAGTCTTTGATTTCCTCCTGCTGAAAACGATCTGGTCCAATAACATACCAAGTACTTCAGCAGAGCTGGTTTGCTTTAGGAATAACGCTGGTCACACTGATGAGGGAGAACATGATCAGATCAGGCTTGTTTATGTTCATCCGCTCGTCACTTCCTGGAGTATTCACTTCTATATCAAGTCTGTTATTTGCTGCTTATATCTACTTGATAGTCAACAAACCAGCTCTTACATAACTTTTTGCTCTTTCCTATAAAAATCTGTGAATAATTTTGACAATATCCATCTTTTTGAAACTCACCCCAGTTCTTTTCAGATAACTCTCTTGTGTTTCCCTCCAGAGGTGGATCTAATGGAGCTGTTGGACATGCAGTCAGCCGGTCATTACAATGTCTCAGCAACAGAGGATGACCGAGGCTGTCCAGCATATCAGATGGGACAGTACGCTACGCTGTTCCTACCTACAGTCACAGCATTCGGCCCTCAGTAAGTCTCTATACACCAGAGACGTTTCTCAAAAGCATCTTACCAGTGGGATTCAACACAGGATCTGATGTAACTACCCCTTGCATTGTGTTTCAGGTGAACTTGGGTATTAGATGAGGGGTTGGTAAGAGCATGTATGTCACTGGGGTTATCAAGTGGGCACCTCCCATCACAGATGTTTCATTGAATTCGTCCCACGATACCTCCAGAAGGTCAACCGGAAGTTGTGGCGTCCCAGAACCACGACCCGTGACACTGATCAGACCTGTACCTGTCTACACTGTACACTTACACCTGGTTCACAACGTTACACACAATCATTTCTAACCTCGCCATTGGTCAGCGATAGGACAGCAAAAGGATTTTCTCGACTAATCGGAGAGTCCACTTAATGCAAAAATCTGCAAGTTCTTTTCTCCTTTTCTCTTATTCTAATTATTCCTGCCCCAAATACATGCAATCATGCAAATTGCATTTTTCACTGTGAGAGATATTTTTCATTTTTGACAAGGTCGTGCCTCGTTTCAGTGAACCTATTTACCCAGGGTGGATTTTCTTTCCTTGAAGTGTACGTTGGAAAGTTTTACCGCATGGCTTTGGTGTTAAACTTGACCTTGAATGTTTACACGCTGAGCACTAATGGCCTCTGAATCTGTCAGCTTTGTGGTAAAGTTTACGTTGGCTTGTGAAACGGCTCTCTATGAAGAAAGTCTTCACTCTGTCTCGGACACCATGGCGTGGGTTTAAAATCTATCCTGTCCTGTTACTGTATACTCATCTCACAACTGTCCATGTCTGGGGAATGATGAATTAGTGTGCGTGTGTGTACGTGTGTGTGTGTGTGCGGGTGAGTCCATCTGTTTATCTATGTGTGCATTTATTTGTGCATGTGCTAATGTTTGCATGACAGGTTTCCAGATGAGTTGAGTGTACTGATGCGTCTGCGTCTGGGTCACTGCTGGTCAGAGGAGCGGACGCTATTGGCTGTTTTAGGGGAGGAAGGGGAGGAGCTTTTGCAGCTGAAGGTGGGGCCAATACTCTTCACCGTCATCAGCGCCTGGGAGCAATACTATGAGTGAGAAAATCATTGAGTCACTGGTATTGATTAACAACCCTATCAACTCCTCACAGATATATTATGGTCATTTTGTGCTATGGGGAAGTAGAAATCTTACTTATTGCCCCTTTAAAGCCTCTATCCATATCCTCTCTGATTTCCCTCTGTGTTTGTTCAATAAAATGGTCTGTCCAGGTTTCCTGCTGGTCCTCTGTGGGACGGGGCGTGGCACAGCCTGTCCCTGTCTGATTCTCTGTCCGGACTGGAGTTCTACCTGGACTGCTGCCGACAGGAGAGCGCCCCCTGGCGACAGGGCCCGGGACTGCAGCTCAACACCTTGGGCCTGACGCTGTTGGGAGGAGCCTCACGACCTCACCACACACCCTTTACCGTAAGCCCCACACCTCACCCCTCCACAGCCCTCCTCAGGCAACAGCCCCTCGCTCTTCTGACCCTCATGCCACATTCCTCACCTGGGGCCCAGTCCTCCTCTCCCTCCCCTCCCTCTGCCCCCACCCTGCAGAAAAGAGAGGGATGCGGGATGGAGGAGGGAGAGCTCAACGTAAAGTGCAATGGTAAATAAAGCGGATAACTTTCGTTTGGTGCAGACTAATCCGAATGTATATGTCATCAGTTGGTTAAGTGGTTAACAAAAATGAAGATGCAAGTCTACATTAATCCACAATATATTGGAGATTCATCTTATCTCATTAATCTGAATCTTAGGAACTCCATGATCTATACATTGTAGTCTTCTCTTGGTATATTTGTGAAAACCTTGTGGAAAAGAGGAAAAAAGAGGATATTGAGTGTTAGTGTAGGCACAAGACTTTTAGAGCGGTCTCGCTTGGCTTACAGTCACCCTCGTGCTGACAGATCTGTAAACTCAGGCCTTTTGTGTGGATTGATGAGGTTGGATGAGGAATAAGGGGGAGTCGAGATGAAGAGGGGGGTTGGAGAGACGAGCCTCTCAGGGTAGGAACATCTCATCCCTCATCCCAGGCCCACGTCAGTGACAGGGCTTATAGATGACGAGGCTTTCTATAAAGTCTCTCCGTCGCCCTCCATCTGCCCGGCTCTGTCTGTCTGGACCTCGTGGGAAACACAGGACTTACAGTATACCTACTGTACAGCACCAGGCCCATTAGACAACAACACACCCAAGTGTCTGTGCTACATTTCTGCATACTCTTGGACAATAGCCACTTGATGGCCTGCCGCAGCAGATTGAGTGGTGGATACTGATCTGTCTGGCACTGTGTTGCCACAGGAAGCAGAGTCACCCAGTGGATATATTTGTGTGTGTGTTTGTATGAGACAACTTTCTCGCCGCGACGTCGGATGTCTAGTTTTCCCTGTTGATTTCATCATCGTTGCTATGGGCTGTAAATGTGTGGGCAGCCAGGCCAGCGCTGGGCCCAGTCCTCCAGGGAGGGGTGTGCTTTTCTAGTGCAGCTCTTGGAATAGTGTGTGAGGCAGGCAGGCAGGCAGACCGGCACTGTGACTTACAGTACAGACAACTACTGTCCCTCTGCAGTCAGAAGAGTCCTGAGGTCAACTTTATCAGAAGCCATGCAGGGCTCCATTGTGGTGCTACTGCTACTGAGCTGCGTAAGTCTGTTTGTTTGTATCATTTGTCTCTATGGCAATATTGCTGATGCATTTCAGTTAATTTGCTGAAAATGACAACATGCAGTAGAGCATAAAAGCAGAAACATGAATTGTGTCTGTATAGTTTGCGAATGTCAGTATAGTCTATGGATGCATAAGACTCTAAGATTAATTGTTGCAAAGTTTGAATTCTTAAAAAATCTCTTTGTATGGTTTAGGCCTTAGTTCAGTTTTAAAAGGTTCACTATATTTCATGTATTTCATGACATCAGGAGGATTTGGAAGTATTATTATCTTTTTGACATTTTGAGCTTGATGTTTTTCCTATGCTGCATGCTGGATATATGCTGTGTGGAGTATAAAGGCTAAATGCACTTATATACTTGTATTTCTTTAAACTAGAATGCTATCTAATATCTATAAGATCATCTCATAACTTTAGAATCACATTTGAATCTACTGTCTTCAACCAGCTTTTCTCGTTCCATATCTCGTGAGGTTTGAGTGGTTTTCTGTAAATGTAGGGACTAGTAACGGCCGTGCCACAGCCTCTTCATGTGGGTTTTACATGGTGTATCGCCAGTAGCTCAAATATGCCTGGATCAGGTTTTGGGGCTTTTTACATGTGCATGTGAGCGGATGAGGGACAGGGGAAGATTTTCACATTCACGAGGCAAGTCTCATAAATTGTTGTGTAGAAAACGTCTCTTTCTTTCTCACCGTGGCAAACATCAGATATGCCACAGCAAAGCATCATAGTGGTGGCCCTGCAGAGAGAAGGGTTCACCCATAAAAACTCTTGGCCTTGACCTTCACATTGCCCTCAGCTGACGAATAGGGAGGCCTGAGAGTGATACAAATATTACTTCTAGCAGCAATGCATGCATTCCCCCAAAAATGGATATCTTTTTCTTAGCATACTCACAGCGTTCACGTTTGCCTTTGATGCATATCACCTTTTTGTCATGATTCTCTTATTATTGATTTCGACTGTAATCCTAATGTTTGCATTTAACCCTTATTTCATTTGAAACCTGGCCATTGAAACCTTTTTCATGGTTGAACGTTGTGACTACTGCTAAAACTACAATCCTGCCCATACTCCCCTCCTTTGTTTCTCATACTGATGTTGTGTTTTTGTATGTTTCCATGGCAATCACTCTAATATCACTCTAAGTCACTGCCTGAATTTTATTTTTATTTTTGAATCAATTTATTTCCGAAAGATCGGTCGGCTGGTTGATGGAAGGGTTGGTATGGAGGCAGTATTTTATCCACAGCACAGTCAGGCCTTTTGGATAAAGGAGACAAACACTAGGATTGATTGATTGAATTTATTTGACAAATTAAAAAATACAATACACAAATGTGCATACAGTACTAACATTCATCAGGATATCGCAATAAAGTCACATGACTTATTTCCATTGCGGTCCTGGAGTCTGGGCTAGGAGGCAGGCAGGAAAAGGAAATGACATTTGTATGCTACTAATATCTAACTACATTAGCTACACTAATACACCTAATAAAAACATCAGGAGGCTAGCGTTAGCATTACATGGTCCAACCCCATAACACGTCATATAATCATTTCTAAACTGCCAGGCAACCATTACAATGATATGGTCCGGCCCAACGTCAGGTCAAATCATCACTTCCAGTCTGCTGGGTAGTCTGTTATGAACTACACTGTATGTTATAGTTCTTTCTATCATAACAGAAGTGTCCAAGCTACCATGACATTTTATGGTCTGATCTCTCTTGTTTGAAACTATGTCTCATGTGGCATTCATGTGGTTTAGGAACTAAAATAACTCAGTTCAACTACATGAATTTAATTTATGTTCTGTTTTGTGTTACGTTTTGTGACCGCATTTTATACTGTGTGATATCATTTTACAAAAGTGAATTAAGTTTTAATTTTTTGTTTTATGGTTTTGAGCAATAAAGTACACTTAAGTGCTCCTAACTGAGGGAGATGATAACGCTTTTATTATGGCTTGTAACCATTCTGCTCTATAGTCTCCAAGATCATAAAGTTCTCTCCCTTGGACATTTTTATGTATTCCACTGCCAGGATATTTTATTTTTTTGAACCTGCAGTGGATACATTGCTAAGCTTTTCCTGCCCTTGGAAAATCATTGAAGTTTTGAAAAAAATTGGAAAATGGTAGTTACACATTTATAGTAACACCAATAAAATATTTTTGAAATGACATAATTATATAAACATTAAGACATGAAAACTTTTATTTGAAAAATTGAAAGCCTACTTTGACAAAATGACTGTTAACATGGAAATAAAATTCACAATTGAATAATACTGAAGCTATTAGCTATCTTAACACTTTTGGAATGAGACTTATACAGTTTCCCTCCTGATGATCCCCTGCCTCCTGTATGTGTGGTGTGTGCAGGGAACCATCCAGCAGATGATCTTTGACTTGGGAGATCCTGCAGCAGCCAAACAGCACTGTGAAGACTACAACACCACCTGTACAGCTCTGACAGACACACAGGTACGAGGCACTACTGTCAACTACTTGGTCTGAACTGCAGTGTTTCAGTTATATTGTGATAACACTTGCTCTCTTGCTCTTTAAGTGTTTTCCTCATAGGATAATAAACCTTACAGCCAAACAAAGCTTTAGTCAAAAATGTCAAAAAACATGAAAAACAGCTAAAAAAAACTGTATTTGATTTAATAATGGCTTGGTTGTGGTCACTAGTGTCATCCTCATTCAAACTGGGGCACATTATTGCTTTTCATTTGTAATATTCATGATGATTCTGTGTAATAGATCTTACTTTGGTAATATCTCCCTATCCCCCATTCCCCATCCTGTGTTTATACAACCAGAGATAGCGGAATTTAACATGCAGCTTCCGCCTAATACCTATGTTCTATATTGATTTGCATTGTGGACATGTTTGTGTGAATGTATGGTCCCTCAACGTGTTTGGTTAGTATGGTTACAGTATGGTTTTAGCTTCTATGGTCGCACCATTCCTGTCTGTCTGCAGGCCCCACATGAGGACAGTGAGTGTTTGTCTGAGAGGTTTGACATCATAAAAACTGGATTTGTTTTGGACACCGACTGCACATGGTCCATTCCTCTCATGTTTGTGTGTGATCTCACCGGTGTTCCCGCTTCTGATCTTGACTCATAACTCTCTCACATCACCAAGCGAGCACAATATCAAACTGTGTTATCTGCTTGGAAATTTGAGAAGTATTGTCTGCCAGTCTTTCAGTGTGTTTGTCCTTTGTGCATTCATTAATTGTATTACTTATAACTTATTGTTACTTATTAGTTTAAATTATTTTCTTGAATAGACTCATCCACTTATGCATTACAGCTACTTAACATGTAAATGAATGGTAATTACATAATAGCATAGAATTTAATAATAACACATACAATAATTTCTAATTATTTAGTTCACAGTAGTAAGACCTTAGGAATACCTCTCATGTTTCTCTGGCTTACTAGCCAACTGACTTTGACTGGAGACTGTTAAAATGGAGACTGTCAACGCATACAGTTCAGGCTGGGGACGCTGGGTAATGTTTCTCCTCACGTTAACCTTTTCCAGGAGATCGGAGCTGTTGCTGAGGTGACAGCTCATCCTGGGATCAGAGTATCATCCAGACCAGAACATTCCTCCAGAAACTCGAATGGTCCCAGTGAGCAGACACCAATGAGACAGGATCCAGTGAGCAGCACTTCCCTTCTGGCCCGGCCTATCAAGTCACATCATTCTCCAGACTTCCAGGATTCAGACACCAGAGCTCCAGTGGAAACCCAGGCTGGCGTGGACACTCACACGCAGACTGGCCTAACGGACAGCAACAAAGACAAACCAAAGACTGTGAAGAAGGAAATAGGCCAGGGTAGAACTTATGGACCAGAGTCTCTCTTCCCTGCATCTGATAGGCTGACTGGAAATGGAAGCTCAAATGAGCAGTCTTCTAACTCACACCCTGACATATTAGGGACAATGAAGGAACCGTTGGGTACGGAAAGTAGTATCATAACCAGGACACTCTCCACCCACACAGTTCATCCTTCTGATGCAGCTGAGGAGGGGTCCACAATTACTGACGCATCTCTCTTGGAATATGTTGAGACGGCCATTTTAAGCCCTAACATTCAGGTTGAGAACCCCACAGCTCCAGGCCTCTTATCTGAACGGGCAGGGGGAGATGCTGAAACTTCAAGCCCAGGAAGAACTTCTTCTCTCGGGCCAGAGGACTCTCAGTTCTCTCCTACATCCACACTTGCCTCTGGTCCCACCACAGAATCAGGGTTTGCGGTTCCCAGCCTGTCTGGGGCGGTGAGGGGGGGAGTCGCAAGGGAGGAAGGGCAGGAGGCATCGACACCGGTGGTTACGCCTCCAGCTCCAGTAACCCAGCCAGTGAAAGTCTCCATCTCAGCGGGAGAGGTGGAGAGTAGAGCTGCAATCATCCACAGTCCCCTGCCAGGCAGTGGAACCACAGAAGAAGACATAGCACTGGAGAGAGCGGCAATAGAGGACTTTGCTGCACCTCGAAAAGATCCATCCCCAATTCTGACTGATATAATTTCCACATCAAAAAGTGGTAGAGCACCAAGTAGCAGGGACACGGTGGCTGAGATGGATAAGGTTACAGCCAGTGGGATAAAAGTAGAGGAGGAAATGGAAGACAGGCTGGATACGGTTTCACCACTACAACAAGTTCCCAGTGAAGGACAGGGTAGGGAGCGGGACAGAGGCAGAGATCGATGAGACAGATGAAGCTGAGATAGATTTAGAGATGGAGGAGGAAGTGGAAAGAGACACAGAGATGGAAGAAGAGAGGTATGAGGATGACATTGACATCTATGAGGGAAACAATCAGTCAGCACTGGATGGGATCACCCAGCTCAGCACCGCAGACTCTACCATCCAACCAGAGACTGGATCCCCACCGCAGACAGGCCAAGCAGCCAATCAGCCACCTCGATACACAGTCAGACATCAAGGGGCGGGACTAAGACCTGGAATCAGAGGTCAAAGGGTAAGACATTGATTACAATTTGCAGTAACTATGTGACTCTTAATAATCGGTGAAGCTGGATTTCACATTTCAAGTGTTTGTATCCTTTAAACGTAAGTTTTACTGACAGTGACACCGAGGAGAGAGTATTAATGGTGTCATAAAAGCATAAACAAACCACATAGGACATTTTCATCACATCTCATTTTCTGTGAAGACCGTGGATGTAAGTGAGTTTCTGTGGAGCTGATTTGATTATTGCGGTGGCAGTATATGTCTGTGTCCATTTTATAACCCAGGAAACTGTGTGTGCGCGCGTGTGTGCGCGCGCGTGTGTGTGTGTGTGTGTGTGTGTGTGTGTGTGTGTGTGTGTGTGTGTGTGTGTGTGTGTGTGTGTGTGTGTGTGTGTGTGTGTGTGTGTGTGTGTGTGTGTGTGTGTGTGTGTGTGCGTGGTAGAAGGGAGGGGCAGACACAAATTGGTTTGGTATAGTGAAAGGCACCAGCTCCCTCCTCTGGCTGAATTGTGGTACTGTAGACCTCAAATATTAACATCAGCATCAGAAAATAAGGTGAATATGTCTGACTAGTAGTGAACATATATGGTGCAACAAACACATTTAATATATAGTTAGAGAGACCGCCCCAAAGCCAGAAGATCACAAGTTTGATTCCCACAACAACCACAGGTACATTAACAAACGCAAACTCCATACCTTCAATGGGTGGATTCTAGTGCATTATTTCTGCTGGTGGTGATTATGTTATCCTGATGTTTCCTCAGGGACCACAGGGACCACCTGGGCTAACAGGACCTCCTGGACCTAAAGGAGATAAAGTATGTGCTTATTAGAAATTAAATAAACGAATTACATGAAATCAGATCTGTTCAGCTAAATGGAACGGAATAGCTATATTCCCATTTGTACTTAGTGACATTGTAATCAACACTGACTGTTTTCCATGTTGTTTTCTGTCTTCTCAGGGCTATGCAGGGGTTATGGGCAGGACCGGGCGGACAGGATACAGAGGCCCCATCGGTCCTCCTGGGATGCCTGCCATTGTTGTGTTCAAAACCTCAGAGGAAGAGTGGGAGGCTTTCAAGGTAGGCTACTGTCATGGCTCTGCAGCAGTCCAGCCAAAAGTCCTTGGCACTATGCACTTGTTTGATTTTATCCTGAGAGTATGCGCTTGAATTTGATGACATAAGCTATATGACAATTTACTAGCAACTCGAATAGATTGAAAAAGCATAAAAAAATTGATATTCAGTATACTTTTAAGCAACTAAACAGTGCGGTTGAGGTAACGCTGACTTTGATGCTTAAACTATAGAGACACTTGGCTCATGTTTGACTGATTTGGTGACTGAAGGGTGTTCAGTAAATTAATCATGTGTGTTTTTCTGTTGGCCTCATTTTAAATAAGATACAGAAAACCAGAAAGTGAAGCAATGTCAAACACAAGCAATACATTAAAAGAACTCAACAGAATTTTTTTTTTTTTATTAGGCTATGCTTTACTTTGAGTAATCTTTAAAAACTATTTAAATTTCCAATGTGTAGAGAAGCAAGTGTACAGGAAGTTGCACAAAACAGGCTCAGGGAATATGCTTTTTGGAAATGCGGATAAATGTATTTATTTATTTTATTATTTATTTCCTTGTTTGCTTGTTTGTTTGTGTATTGTGCCTTGGCAAAACAGCAGATAGTCATATATCCCCGTTTTTATTCTCCAGTTATTATCAGTGATATATCTCAAACTTATATTTTGTTCTTTTGTATTCAGTGTTATTGCACGCATACAGACTGTAAACACACTGATTTACATGTATTCATATGTATTTCAATATTAACGTTTTACACGTCGAACCACTATCGTCTATATATTTCAGTCATATTTCAGCACAGACAGCTTTAGGAGATTAATGTGTTTGATTTTATGATTTTTACTGTAGATGATTTAGAATTTGCATGGAATTCCCATGCAAATTGTTTAACATTAATTAAGTTTATATCATATTTTATACATTTTGCACCATATGATGACATTTTTAATTCTTGGCTTATTCTGAGGCCAAAAGTTCTGAAATGTTTTTTCTTCTGAAGGTTCAGGTATTTCAAGGCATGTCTGTTTAAGGGTCATCTGTGAGACACATTTGTAAGATAAAAGGAAACGGAGTGTTGTCTTCTCTGCCATTCCCTTGCAGAAAAATAAAATCTACAAAAAGCTGGTCTCTTCTTGGCCGGTAGGTGTTCTTATTGATGAATAAATGCACATAAAAGCTTGTTTTCCTGAACCAATAGCTTTGTTGGATTTCAAAACTACCTGCTTGACAATGACCTTTAGCACAGTACACTTTACTATTATATACAGTATAAGGGTACAAATGTTACGACCACAAGTCTTTTCAATGAATTAGACCAACCTGGTGAATCCATGTGAAAGTTATGATCTTTTATTGATTTCACCTATTAACACCTTCTTGACAAATGAAGATGAAGAGAAGGAGGAAGGCCTAATATTTTCTACATTCAGTGTATATCTATACTATGAGGAATGTAGTGACTGAGGTTTAACAGATTGGATTTTGTCATCCTCAGAAACTGAAGGGGCCTCCAGGGCCTCCTGGACCCCCTGGGGACGACGGACCCATTGTAAGTAGAACACAACATACAGTGACAGCGCCCCGAAACTTTAAGGATTGCTTGGAAGGGCAATGTTCAAACAGCTATCTAGGTTTATCCTTTTACATACTGTATACATATATAAAACGTAGAGAGAGTGAACTGCTGGTTGATTGTAAAGGGACTCCAATGGCTGATTTTGTATTCCAGGGGACACCTGGAATTACTGGGAAGCAAGGAAGAAAAGGAGATCGAGGGAAAATCGTAGGTATCTCTGCTTTATTTGTACCTGATCAGAGTCTACAATGAGGTTTTCCTTGTTAGCCTGTCAACCTGTGGGTTTGGTTATAGTGAATGAAGATCACACCAGCAGAAACATCTATTGGCTAGTTGTACCAGGCACAAGTACTCACTGAACATAGCAGTAGCACACAGGATGGGAAACTGGCCAATGAGTGACAATGTAATGTAGTTATGTTCAGAGACTGAGAGATGCAACTGGGTGGGCAATTGTTTTGGCACAGTATCTTAATAGAATAAGAGCCTCATCATCATAGCAACACCGACTCTATTCCAGACCATGGGACAAACTCTACATGAAACATACTGCTATGCATTTGACATAATATCACAAAGAGCATCATGCGATTGCAGGACGTCCTTTACATTTCCAAAGCAGCATATTTGAATCAATCAATCAATTAATCAGCATATCCATTTGACAAGCCAGTAGCAGTTTATAACCCCACTGGCTGCACTGCCATGTGGTAACGCTGACACAAACTGTAAAACAGGTCTCTAGAACAGAACATTACATTACATTACATACAGTACAGTACAGTACAGTACAGTACAGTACAGAACAGAATAGAATAGAATAGAATAGAATAGAATAGAATAGAATAGAATGAAGGTGATGGAATATATGGAATAATATGGAATAATAGAGAACAATGTGGAATATTATAGAATAATATAGAATAATACAATACAAGGCAATACAATAGAATGTTTTGCGGTGTAAATAGAATTATCGGCCATCATTCTATTCTTCTATTCGAGTTCTCATGTAACCAGGTAAGCTGAATTAGGTCTTGTGTTGTATTCCAGGGCAGTCCTGGACCACAAGGTATGCCGGGTCCCCAGGGCCGACCTGGGACAGATGGGACTCCTGGGAAAAACGCCGACCCAGGTCTTCCAGGCTTACCTGGAGAACAGGTGAGGCTGCAGACAGGTTTTGAAACCCCTCCTACTGTTTTTCTAGATATAGAACCACGTGATATACCACATTATCTACCTGGAAATAACGGTTACAGATACCTTTAATGCAGCTTGATAGTTACACCTCTCCATGTTTGTCCCTCTAGGGTCCCAAGGGCTACAGAGGAGAGAAGGGCAGCAAAGGGGAGCTGGGTGAGTGGGTAAGAATGGCCAGGACTTCTAATGTTATGGGGATTCAAACTGTGGAGATCTAATTACCATTTTATCATGTAGTTTTATCTATCTATCTGTTTTGCTTGTTTGTTTAGCTGATTACTTCGTTATTTTTTTACTCTTACTTTTACTTGGCCAGGGAAAATGTGCCAAACTTGTATGGTGTTTTCCAGCAACGCCCTGCATCACACCCATTCAGTTACACACAATCACATGTGCAATTTAAATGCCTTGCTCAAGGGCACCTCGACGGTAGTTGTTAGTGCTGGGTAGTGAAGTAGCATTGTGTATATACAAAGATCCTGTTCTTTCATATGGGTCACAACTATAGTGCAGGACTGGAGCAGACATTTGGTTTATCACTCCCTTTGGTTTTGTCTTCATTTGTTCCTCTCAGCTGATAAGACTAAATCAGAGTTAAATCCCCTTTTCCTTTGAATTCAGGGTTATCAAGGGGAGGCTGGCCCACAGGGAAACAGAGGGCGAAAAGGAGACAAGGTCAGATTCAGCATCTAACACACACACA
>OMLI01034549.1:0-14797 GCA_900302605.1 Rondeletia loricata
ACGCACCTCCCCCACCCCACCAGCACCCTTAATCTGCATTGTGTTTGTCTATTTCAACCTTTCATCTGGGAACTCTAACATGGCAGTGGTCTTGCTCTGTTCAATATCTCACTAATTTGAATGAATATACTCCTAGATATGAATATTGTCTTGAATAATGTAAATTATTTATCTAATTTGAGTTGAATGGGAGAAAAAACAGATGCTACACAACACAGACGCATAACACTGAAATCATAAGCATACTGTACAAAACAGAACAATGCGACTGTTGTAATATTTGTCAGAGATGCATGGTCTACTTCTGCATAACATCTCTCTGCATGACTAACACAGCTCTCAGCCTGGTGACATCACTCATTCATTGGCCAGCTTTGTGCTGAGCAGCATGCTCTGTTTTCCCTTATGAAACACACTTAGTAACAATGCCAATGTATTTCTCTGCACAGTATTGACTATGCATGTGTCTCTCAGGAAACACATTGATAAATCCATCTGCTACTGTGTTAAATTACAAAGAATAGAATGCGTTCCGGCTTGGGAAAGTTCTGGTGTATCCTAAAAACGTATACATTACCGTTACATTAGGCCTACATCATATGTAATGGATCACTTTGATATTTATTTGCAGTATTTTATACCAATTATTTCATCTTTTGAGTGTAAATCTTAGAGGTGATGAAATCCATTGGCATCATTACTGAAGTACAGTGTTTTTTTAAGGGTTGGCGCAAAGCCTGCACACTCCACACTCATTGGCTGTCCGACTTCACACGCCTGCGCTTTCTCATAATCCCAAATGGCGCCTACCAGCCTCCTCACTCAGATGTCACTTGTTGGTCATCTTGTCTTCATTTTTCACACCCAGTCAGATGAAGACATTTTCCTGTATTTGATAGGTTGATATGCAGAATAATGTTTTCTGTTTTTCTCTTTCTGCCTGTTCCTCTCTGAATGTTGTGTGATTGAAAAAAACGCCTCTTTTGCTTTTCTCTGCTAACTCCTATAGGGGGCGGCATTCCTCACGGTGTGTTGCCGGAGATGGGGCCGGGGGGTAACGTGGGCGGACTAACCGAGCACAGGCCACGCTGGACGGGCACGCATGAAACTGTCCTGTCCCCCCCTGACACTATGCAAAAGCACAAAGCTCAGGCTGACACTGAACCCGGGTCAGGGGCCAGGGCTGCGGCTGGAGCTGGAGCTGCAGCCGAGGCTACCAGCTCAGGCCTCTCAAGCAAGGGGGGCAAGAGAGGCAGTGTGACCTGGGCCCCTAACCTGGCAAAAGACCTGTGCTCAGAGTCTGTGTCAGGCTCAGTTTCTGACTCGCTTACTGACATAGTCACAGACTTAGCCCATGTCCCAGCCACTGGGGTGGTTAAGGATCAGGCTGTAGTTACAGCCGATGAGCCTGTGATTGGGCAAGCACGTAAGTTCTCAGTAGACGCTTCTGCTAATCGGGAGAGGGAGAAGCCCAGGAGAGACTCTGCAGGTGAGCACTGGCCAGAGATAAATACAATTACTTTTGTTTTTCCCAATTAGGAGACACATTCTATTTTGAAGAGACATTTTCGACCCCAACTTTACAATTTAGCAAGAGGGAAAATGTAATATCAGTTCAATGAGGTTCTACTTTCATATTCACAGGAAATTGACATAAAATATACAATATACAGTAGGTGAAGTGCTCTACTGCTAGGCCTGTTTTGCAAAGGTAAGTCACTGTAACGTGTCTTGTCTGAGGTTTAACTCATCACGCCTTTCAGATGTTTTGCTGGCCTCCACTGTCACAGGGCTGTGTCACACACACCAAGGGGGGTGCATCTGTTCCACAGCCTCACTGCCGAGGCTCTGTGTTAGCTTCAACGAAGGCTGGCTCCTTAGGGCCCACCATCACTTTGGGCGCTCAGAGCACATTAACACACATAGAAGTATGACATGGCAGGAGCCAGCCAATCACAGCCTGTCTTTGAAAAGTACGTCATCCAACCAACGCAAGAACTGGACACTTGTGACCTGAGACCTTTTTGGTAGCGTACTGTGCACTTCTTGTGACGCCTCCCTCTTGGATCCTTCGACCAACCCCCTTACCCTAAATTGGGGAGGATATCAAGTACACGTGACTATTTGTGTATGACAGGCCAATTTATTATCACTAAGTAACACTATCCCTCCCTTTGGAGAGAAGTCTCCCTCACAATCACCTCTTTAGACCAGACCCAGAAATCACTGTGTCCTCCTTTCTTAAAACATTCTCACCACTTTGGATCCTACGTAATATATTTTTAGGATTAAGCAAATGGCTCTCAATAAAACAGCCTAATGTCAAAGGTTAAAGGGGCAATTGTGCCGTGGCTTGATAATAATCTGTTACAGCGATTATTTGGCTATGCATTATTACCTTTTAAAAATTTATAATTCACAATCCCATTGTTATCCCAATTTTGTGGCTGTGGTCAGGTATGCGAGGAAACTCGTAGTGTGGCCAATACTTGCTGTAAAGGGGAAAGTTGTCAGTAATGGAACACTGAAGCTCAACAGTAACTACAAAGCACACAATAAACTCCTGAAATACAATATTACAGGATTCTTGAAAAAGGATGATTAATTGATTAGTTAGAGAGACCCAGGTTCAAGCCCAAAAGTACCACATCATTATAATGCTTCAGTTTCCCATGACTTCAGCTTCCCTGTTGAGACAGTATGATGTTAATTTGAGTCCTCTGCTACCTCAGCATCCCCCGCACCACCCTATGGTATCAGTGTTTTGGAGTGTGTGCGTGACTCCATGGTGCTGGCATGGAAACAGCCTAACTTCATCGGTGGTGCAGACATCACCGGCTACTTTGTGGATTACCGCGAGGTCATTGATGGAGTACCAGGGAAGTGGCGCGAGGCCAACATCAAGTCTGTCAGTGACAGGGCCTACAGAGTGAGTTAGCCATGAAATACCCTCTTTCACCCAAATCTACAGTATCACCCAATTTATCTATTCAACATTTAGGGGGGAATAGTTTTCTTGTCTTGATGTCTGCCTCTGTCCCTCCAGGTGTCGGACCTGAAGGAGAACAGGAAGTACCAGTTCCAGGTGCGAGCTGCCAACATGGCGGGTGTCGGCATCCCGTCGCTGCCCAGTGAGATCTTCCTGTGTGAGGAGTGGACCATCGCTGTGCCAGGTGGGGCGATACCAGTGGCTCTTGTCTTTCATGAATTGTAACCTCAAAGATCTGCAGTATTAGCATTTACCATAAAGTACACGTGCGTTTCCGTTGTGTTTCTGACCGTCTGGTTTCTCTCTTGCTGATGGACCGCAGGGCCTCCTCATGATCTGCAGATAACAGAGGTGCGCAGCAACTCTCTGGTGTTACTATGGAAACCACCTGTGTACCAGGGCCGCGACAAAGTCAACGGGTTCTACGTTGACATCAAGGAGGCGGATGCAGGGGAGGAGGCGTGGAGAGGAGTCAACGATAAGGCTACTGACAAGACGTACATCAAGGTCGCTGTCACCGTCCAAGTCCTCACACTGAGACGCTGAGTAACACATTTGACCCTGTGGCAGCAACAGACATGTGTGATCATGTCATTTAAAGTGATTTTCTTTCATTTGACAGATCAAGACTCTGCAGGAGGGAGAGACGTATGTGTTCCGGGTGCGTGCTCAGAATAAAGCCGGTGTAGGAAAAGCCTCTGAGCCCACAGAGCCAATGCAGGCTCTGACCAAACCAGGTAGGAAAACAGTACGAGTCTGATAAATTGATGATGATGATTATTCTTATTCATGTTCAATCATATGTACAGATCAGTGGCTTGCATATTCATGCAGTATGACTTTATTTCATGCTGTAACACCACCTTCTTTGGGTTTCAGGCACCGAGGAGATAGTTGTGGATGTTGATGACGACGGTGTGATTTCCCTAAACTTTGAGTGCTGTGACCTGACACTAGACTCCAAATTTGTGTGGTCAAAGAATTACGAGGAAATCACAGACTCATCCTGCATGACTATGCAGACCAAGGGAAACAAGTGAGATGACATCGTTTATTAATTTGAGACTCTTTAATCAACACACCATTGCTTCTTATCACTCTGATATTATTGTGCTTTCCCTGCAGGTCCAAAGCCATATTCAACAATCCTGGGGAGGATGATATTGGTATTTACTCATGTGTTGCCACCCACACTGATGGTGCTTCCTCCAGCTACACCCTGTCAGAGGAGGGTAGGTTACGCTGTCTGCAACACATTATTGTACATTATTGACAGTTTTGGCTATCTTGTAGCCCATTTCTTACAAAATGGTGACATTTTTGAAGCAATTATGATTCTTTTTATTTGGAAGCAATTAATTGTGTTCATAAAATATTGAACAATGAATGCATTTTTTGTTTTAAAAAATGACTTCAACTTTTACTTCTTGACCTGGTGATTTCTATTTACTTATTTATTTCTCATCCTATCTTTTACAGAGTTGAAAAAGCTGCTGGAGATCAGTCATGACCACAAATTCCCCAGTGAGTGTCTCAACATTGCATGTCATCACCGCTGTTTGTGAGTATGCCGTGGACCGGACTATGTCTTTGAACTTGCTCTCTCTCCTTCGCTCCCTCTTAGTTATTCCCCTGAAGACAGAGCTGGCTGTAGAGCTGCAGGAGAAAGGCAGAGTTCGCTTCTGGCTGCAGGCAGAGAAGATCTCAGCTAACGGCAAAGTCGACTACGTGTTCAATGATAATGTTGTCTCTCAGGGAGAGGTCAGTGAGGACAAAGGAACATCAGTCCTAAATCATTTGTATTCATAATGTACTTATCTAAGTATGTTGGGTTTTTTGTCCCAATTATGTTTTTGTGTCGTCTTTGTTTTGCAGAAATACAAGATGAACTTTGACAAGAACACAGGTGTGATTGAGATGATAATGGAGTCTCTGACCCCAGGGGATGAGGGCACCTTCACCTTCCAGTTGAAGGATGGGAAAGCTACCAACCAGTCCAGCTTGGTACTGATTGGAGATGGTATGTTCAGCTACACAAACACTGTCGCATCACGACGCCAAGCTTGAGTATACAGTATAACCTTAGAACATTTAAAAGTGTAATGTTTGTAAAATGGACATGAACGTGCCACACTACAGAATGTGTTGATCGTTTTCACATAGTCATACTGCATACTAAGTTAGGGCCGATATTGGCCATTTATGAAATATCGGATATCGGCCAGTCATGTGGTCCACTGTCGTCGATATGACCTCAGCTACATTAAATTTGTCTTTAAAACCTGCAATGACATTTTATTTGCTTTGCACATTTTGTTTGTTAATTTCATTGTTCGATAATGTTTTTTGTAAATTAATTCTTAATTTAAGGGTAGTAATCCCAGAGTTTCCCAGCTGTTGAATAGGTGGGATGGAGCTGCCAGTTTCAATGGAGAGTTTTAGTGTCTCATGGTCTAAATGCTGTTTCAGAGGCCTTTTCATCCTGACAAGAATAAAACGCTGAATAATTGTATTTGTTTTGCATGAAAATTGAAACATTTTAATATATTGAATATTGCCACAAGATATCAGCTATTGGCAGCTTCAATACAAAAATATTGGTATTGTATCAGCCTTTAAAAACCGGTCAAACACTACTAGGTAGTAATGCAGAACTCAGCACATCTGAGTTATTGGTGAACACTAGGGGGCATTAAAAGTGTTCTAGCCACATTGCAATACAGCATTCAAGTTACCAAATAAGTGTATGGCAACCAAGTATCACAGTCAAATTAGTTTCATGCCATCAAAGCTGAACATTCTCACTTATACTTTTTATCTCCAGTGTTCAAGGAGCTGCAGAAGGAGTCAGAGTTCCAGAGGAAAGAATGGTTCAGAAAACAAGGTACGGGACTCTCGGTAGCATTTGTTGCCCTTAGACCTAAGTTTGTATTATGTATTTTGATTGTTTAAGGTACTAAGGCCTTTATGACTGCCATGTTTGTTGCAGGGCCTCACTTTGTCGAGTACTTGGGCTACGAGGTGACCCCAGAATGCTGTGTTATTCTGAAATGCAAGGTGAGACTGAGTAACTGTAGGGATGTTTCATGCTGTGCTTCTGTGATGAAACACTCTGAACGTCTTATAATTCTGTATCGCTGCTTTAGCAACAATAACCCTCTGCTCTATTGCTTTTCTTAAGGTTGGCAACATAAAGAAGGAGACTGTTGCACTGTGGTACAAAGATGGACGTGAGATCAAAGCGGATGAGCATCTCAGCTTCACAGAGGGAGTGCTGAAACTGGAGATTGCTCAGGTAAGGGGATGAGGGAGAGAGGGGGAGGGAGGGAAACCTGTGTGAATTGTGAATTTGAGTGTATACTTGTATATTTTTGTATTGTCGAATTGTCACTGTGAATTAATTTGCATATATCACTGTAAACGGTGGCGTCGTTGCACATCTCTGTTTATGGGTTCTTCACATATCATGGGCATCTCTCCCCTGACTCTTTGGTCCACAAGATATGTTGTTGGTGTAAGTTGAAGTGGAAAATGATCTTAAGAGGACTTCTTTCTAACAATTGATGCTTTAATATCATTAACAACAACTCATTTCTTTTTAAATACATGTAACATCATATTATAAGACCTAACAATGCCATATACTACACATAATTAAATCAATTCACACCAGATTTTTGGCCACCCCTAAACTATCTGTCTGCAACTCCTCTTTTCTGTTGTAATCTCTTCTTTTCTCTCACGTTTCATTTGAATCCTCTCTTTTCCATTCTGTATCTCAAAGTCATTGTCATCCCACTGTATTGTCCCTAGGTGTCTGTCAGAGTGGCGTAGTGTGACATGCTGGCCTACCAGGTGTAGCATATAAACATGTCACATATGTCCCATTTCAGCGCGGCTCCCCTGCAGCCTCTGGCGCAGACGTAGCAGACAAAGTCGATGACCTAATCTGGAGAAGACTTAAAGTTGGGATCAGTTATCTGTTGTCACCATAAGTGATGGGCCAATGGCCAAATTTCTGATTTTGCCGTTTTGCCTGAGAATGCTTTTTTCTGTTTGTCTGTTGGCTTTTTTGCTTTTGTGTCGTTTATATATGTGTGTCCTGCAGCACCCGTAGCAGGAGAGAAAAGCTTGCCTTTTCAGTTGAATACAAATCATATTCCTTTACAAAATGGTGATTGATATTTGGTGTATGTGGTGACTGTGTGTAACGTTACTCTCTCCTCTAGCTTTCCAAGAAAGATGCTGGTGTGTATGAGATCGTTCTGAAGGATGACAGAGGAAAGGACACTTCCACGTTGAATTTGACAGATCAAGGTAACCTTGCAGAGCCACACGCCAATAGATCCAATTACCTTGATGAATATAGCAAATGTATTACTGATGATCACATCTTGCTCTTTTCAAGGTTTCAAAGACTTGATGAATGAAGTTTTCAGTGTTATTGGTAAGAATAAAAATCCTGTCCTGGGTGATGTTGTGGTTGATTCTTCATGATTTTCTCTCTTATTCAAAGTAAATATTTGAATCGCCTCTCTGTGGTTTATTCCAGCTAATTCCTCTACTCCACTGAAGATCACGAGCACAGATCATGGCATCCGACTCTACACCTTCGTCAGCTACTATAACGAATTACTCCAAGTGACCTGGCACTACAAGTGTGTGCTCTGTCTACATTAATGTGTGTGTGTGTGTGTGTGTGTGTGTGTGTGTGTGTGTGTGTGTGTCTGGAAATTAACTAGTTACATCTACTCTTACTGTACTTGAGTAGATTTTTTTAGCGAAATGCTCCTTTTCAACAGTTTTTGACACCAATCTGTGTACTTTTACTTCTACTTTCTACTTTTACCTGTTTTATTTTTAGATGTGAGAGTAGTGAGTATAATTAGTTCTCGCATTTACACTAACTAAGTAGCATTACTTTTACTTGAGTGAGATATTTCAGCACTGTAGTCCTCGCATACGTAGCAGGAGCAAGCCATGCATGGATGTTCTGTGACATATTTCTATGTTTACATGTCACCGAGCTATTTATATTGTCTTTCGGACAGGAATTCAGCCATTGCCTTCTCTGACCGTATTAAGAGTGGCGTGGTGGGAGAGCAGCTGTGGCTGCAGATCACAGAGCCCACAGAGAAAGACATGGGCAAATATGCCATTGAGTTCAACGATGGAAAGGGAGGTCTGCAGAGGACTGTGGAGTTGGCTGGTCAAGGTGAGACCATCAACATGTTTGAAACTCCTCACTCAGCCACGATGACTGCATACTTTTGGCTGAATAGTTATATATTTATACCTATTTATACTCTGGAACCCAGTGAAACATTCTCTAGATATGTATATATTTCTGTTTATTCTACTTTTTCCTATTGTTAGCGTCCCGTCGCTGCATCAGTCAGGTCCCATGTGCATTCTGTAGAGATTAGAGACCTACAGTATATCTTAAATTTCTACTTTTATTTTGTATACACTTATACTTATATACCACTTCCTTTATATACTACTTCAAAAAGAGACCTATTCCCTAAATTTCTACTTTTACATTTTTCATATACTCTTTTTTTTAATATACTTTTGTGTTGTTTATGTTTAATGTGTTGTACTTGTAACTTACTTGGCCAGTAAAACATTGTGATTCTTACAACCTGTTTTTGTTTTGCAGCATTTGATGATGCTTTTGCAGAATTCCAGAGACTCAAGTAAGTTACTCATTACTGGATGACTTTTACATTTAAAAGATAGCTTTCATACTATTAGCTTTCTGTACCCATAACCCTAGCATTCATAAAAACACAATCACATGCATTTTAAATATGGCAAAGTATACCAAATCAGTTCTTATCTCAGCATTGCATTATTGTTACAAACGGACTATTTCTCTAAGCATTCATACAGGGATCTCTTACTGTTTCCCTGGTTTGAGGAAGTATATGAAGAACTAGGAATGCAGATTAAGCCTTAAATTTGACCTCTGACCCTCAGCGCTTTAGATCTAACTTGTTGTTCCCTCTTTTTTCCCTCATCAGAGCCGCTGCTATTGCAGAGAGAAGTAAGTAAGATTGTGTTTACTTCTAGTGGCTCAGTTCTTTGTGTTTGACATTTGTTGGCCTGAATTCTTTCCTGTCTCTGACTGGTGTAGATATTGAACAAGAGAAAGACCTGTCCTTCATATATTGTTTACATTATAATAGATTAGTTCCTAGTCTCAGTTGAAAAACTCGTTCTCATCTGCAGCTAGTTCAGAATGCAGCAGCTAGGCTTTTAACTTTAACTAAAAGGAGTGATCATATAACCCCCATTCTAGCCACCTTACATTGGCTTCCAGTTGATTTTAGAATCAATTTTAAGATTTTATTGATTACTCTTAAAGCAATAAATGGCTTAGCCCCAGCTTATAGTATAATGGAGCTTTTATCTCCCTATGTTCAAACGTGTAGTCTTGGGTCTACAGACCAAGTCTAGACTAAAAGGTGATCGAGCTCTCTATCTTCTTTTAAAACACTAAAAACTGAAATGTTTCTGCCATGTTTGCATTTCCTGAATTTCTTTTTTGCTGCTGATTTATTCTATATAAAGCACTTTGTAACTTTGTTTCTAAAAGTGCTGTAAGGACATAGTTTATTATTTATTACTATTATTAAAGATACTGCTGTTTCTTTCAGACCGTGCTCGAGTAGCAGGAGGCCTGCCTGATGTGGTCACCATACAGGAGGGCAAGGTACATTGTTTTAGCTGATTCTGATATTATGTGGCTTACAATGAACATGAACTATGAACTATTACGGCAACGCCGTAATAGTTATGTGGCAGCAGGATGGCCATGTTTCCTGCTAAAGTGTCCTTGAGCAAGACACTGAACGCCTACCTGCTCACTCTTGTTGAGGAGCGTTGTCTAAATGTCTAATTGTCTAAATGTCTAATTGTCTAAATGTAATTGTAGTTACTGTACATTATTATGGGTGTGTGTTGCGTATTATCCTCTCCTCAGGCCCTCAATCTCACCTGCAACATTTCGGGCGATCCTGAGCCAGAGGTCACCTGGCTGAAGAACGACAGGGAGCTGACGTCCGACGACCACTACATTCTGAAGTTCGCGTCGGGCAAGTTTGCCAGCTTCACCATCACCACCGTGAGCACGGCAGACTCCGGCAAGTACAGCATCCTGGTGAAGAACAAGTACGGCACAGAGAGCGGGGACTTCACCGTAAGTGTCTTCTTCCCCGATGAGGAGGGCAGCAAGAAAAAATAAAAGCGGTCCAAATCTTGACGTAAATATGTTTAAAAACAAAAAAACATTGGAAGCAAAAAAAAACAGAAAAAGTCTTGAGGATGTGTTAGATGTTTTGTGTAGAATATACACTAACTCTAGAGGTGCTGTACAATCTGAACGTGAAATGTCCAAAGGTTCAGAGAGAAATCCAAAGTGTGGTTAAGAGTTGTAACTTTAAAACATAAAAGAAAATCTATGTACGCCATTGGTCCAATAATATCACATCTTAGATGAAAGTAATGAGGTATTTGTGACATTATGCCCACCCAAAAAAAAATATTGCAATTTTTAGTTTTTGTTCGTGTGAAGTTCAAAGGTGGCATGCAGAGAGGCAAATGTTTGTATTAATTTCAGTCACTTTGCTGCAGAAGAAGAACTGAAACATGAATTGCCCTAAGAAAGTACAAGGTAATACTGCAGGTCATGCTGTGTTGATAGGAAGAGGGCGAGAAATGATGAAGAAGTGTGGACTGGGTATTATCACTGTAATGTGAACATGAATGGATTCTACTTCCTGTTTATTGTTTGTTCCACTCTATTCACAATCATTTTGAATGTAGTGATTATGATGTCACCTCCACTGTCTTTTCGTCTCCGTCTGTAGTGAATGTGTCTGTCGTTTAGTCATTATTACTGATGTTGGTCACCATCACTGTTATTTACCATTGTTATGACAGTCCCCTTCATTGTCATTCATGAATGATTATGCTGTCACCTTCACTATAATTTACGTGGTGATTGTGATGCCACGCCCACTGTAATTTATTTATGATTTTGAGATCACTGTTAATACCAGTCAATAGTGATTATTGCATCACTTCCTTTGCCCCCTGTTTCTTGATAAGACTAATAAAAAAAAGAGCATGTACTCCCCCACCTCCTCCTACTTGAGTTGTTTCACTTTGTTTTGAACCCTCCACCCTTCACCTTCACTCCTTCACTATTCACTCTCGTTTCAGTCGACTCTGCCCTTTTCACTCCCAGTCACGTGTGCCATTTCTGTAAACTGGACTGCCGAAGATTCAACCATCAGCATGGAGACATCCCCTCTACTGTAATCCGACCCCGAACCAAATATTTGTTTTATTACAATTACTTAAGGTGTGCTTGATTGATGATGCTCTGGGAAAACAAAATTGGCATTCACCCCAAGATGAACACTCTTTCTTCCTATCACACTCTAATAACAGAGCAAACTAAATCTAGCTCACCTAAATGTAATTGAGAGAAAACTAATGCTGTTTCCCCTTGTCTGGTCACTAGTATCCAACGGTACTATCATGCACTTACACCTAGATTACACTTGATTGATTGATTGATTGATATCTAGAAGATTTGCACACTCGTCACACTCATGTCAGTGTGTGAAAAGTATACAGAGTCAGGCATCATAGGCAAGTTTTCCTCATCAACAGTACTACATGAGCACTACAGCATTATCTGAAAGTGGAGTATCATTGTGTATAATGGGGTATCATCGCGTTCACATGGTTGAAGAAACTATAAAGTACTTGATTATACTTGATTACCAGTTTATATACGCCAAAACGTCTCGTGAGGAATTGAAAACTGCTTATTCATGCTTTGAAGGTCAAACCTACTCCTGCAGACAGTGGTTATGTTTGTGAAGTCTAGGTCTAGGTCAAATGGCCCACTCAGTTGTATGTATAGGCCTACGAATACAATAGGACGTCTTCAGCTTGAACCACTCTTTACGTATGAATCAGTGGGTTAAAAACTGTTGAAGACTCTGATTGCAATAAGGATACAAATCACAACAGTGTCACGGTTGGACTTGCACGCCGCATTAGTGCAAGAGATTTCCTTCCCTGTGGTTCAGATAGACATCATCTGAAACACATCAGATATAAAGAAATTGAGTAGATGTAATAGAGGCACACTTTTGAAATTAGATGAGTTATGTCAGTAATAATATCAGATGAACAGATATTAGCTTATTGTTTTAGGGGGACACTTTAGATATTAGGTGGGTTACAAATGTAGTGATTTGATCCGATAAATTACATTATGAAAGTTTTCATTGTTCGTAGTCCAGTGTATCTGGATTACACTGGCAGTCAGTGGTAGGGCCGACATCATTGACCTCCCTGGGTAAGTAGCTGACATTATTCTTCGACTGGTGGTGTGATGGTTGATTCTGATTTCAGAGCGAGGCATTACACGAACATGTCTAACTTGAAATTGTTTCTTCTCAGCTGCATGTCACAGAGGGCACAGTTGACTTGGGAGTGACTTCATATTGGACTGATGCAGATGGAAATGTAGTCTTTGGCCCAAACACCCCACAGGAAAAGAAGAAAACCACAATCACCGGAAAGAAAATGCAGAAGCGAAAGGGTGAGAAGACTGAAGTCAAATCAGTGCATGCATGTGTATCCTTCGATAAACATTATTACAGATGTTTCTTTTTTATTTATCAGGAATAGTTATATCTAAATCTCTATCATTGTTTTCCATTGTAGACTCTGTAATTCTGAAGATTCCTCACATGGAAAAGGTGGAGGACAATGAGGAGAACGAGAGTAAGGAGATAGAGGAGAAGAGGGACGAGGAGGAGATGAAAGACGATGCTGCAGCTGCGCCCAAAGTTTCAGAAAATAAAGAGGATGACAATGCTGCTGACAAACAGGAGACCCCTGAGCCGCCTGCAGACGCAGGGGAACAGCTCAAACCAGATGCTGAGTCGTCACCTGAGACAGAGAGAGAATACCGACTAAACCTGGGCTAGCACTGAGAGAGAAAAGGCCCTGATAAGAGTATTCTCATATTGCTAGACTAGCAGTTACTAAGTTTGATGTGGGCTTTTGTGTCTAACATGATAGATGTGTTTTAAATTAACATCACTTAGACATTGCATTTGCTCTTGTCAAATATTTATGATCACACTAATGGCACAGATAATGGAATTATGTAATTTGCTTATTGTATCTATTTAATCATATTTGCTTGAATAAAGGGGCTGTTGACACATTTATTGGGTTGAATTATAACACACATTAGAATGCAACAAACGGGGCAGAATTAATTCACATCAACAAGTGAAAAAGTTGTGTATGTCTAGAAAAGAGCATAGTGCAGCTAGGAGGACTGACCATAGCTCCTTAAACACAGTGTTGAATTGATTTGGGCATTTTCAAATATGTTGTGAATATTGTGAAGAGTTTGACTTATAGATGGTTGAACACAACTTCACCCACTACCATGTGTGGGCAATGGAAAGAAGTAACAATAGGAAAGTGGAAATTACAGCAATATTTGCAGTATACTGAGATCCGACACATCGGGACATGGCATCCAAAAGCATATATCAATACAAAAACCACACATATAGATTGAAAATAAGACTTTCTTGGACCATCATAACTCAAAATATATACCTTTTTTTTCTGCATGCAAAATACACGTGAACATGATGTTTCAACGCCATATACAGACAGCAAGAAAAAAGACAACAAACTTCAGTGTGAAAAACTGTCTTCAATCCAATAAATCCTTCTGCAGTAAAGCCAGCCGTGGGGTAATCTGACTCATGATGTTTCATGGGGCAATGACTATTTCTTCTTCTACTCTGGAGGAGCTGTTGGAAGGTCAATTCCATTTGTTCTTCACTACCACCATATTCAGGACAGCGGGGTGGCATAGTGATTAGGGAGACCGCCCTTTGACCGGAGGACCCAAGTTCAAGCCCCTGTGTCGGCAAGTATCCGCCCTGCTGAAGTGTCCTTAAGCGAACCACTGAAAACCCACTAGCTGCAGAGATTCTGTTCTGTAGCTGACCTCCTGAATGAGAATTTTGCCACATTTTCCCTTCTCTACACATAAGTTTGCAGGACAGCAACACCTTTCCACTGTGCTGGCACTGCTCTAACACTGGCTACATGATAAGAGTAGTGGGGCCACACAGTGCTTCAACAGGGGGCGCCACACTGCAAATACAGATTGCTATTATGTCCTCAGACAGTTCAGCCTAATCTGTGATACACAACATGTACATACAGCTCCTTGTAGAATGAGTTGGAAAAGAGAAAGTGCCCAGGTTGAATGTCCTGAGATCAGATCTTATATTGGAACCGACAGAACAATAATGTGATGCTCATCCTTCTGTACAAGTTCAGACAAACATTGCATAATGCAATATAATGAATAAACACATTAACCAGAGCCGTTCCCCTTGAGTTTACTTTCTTTTTAATTTACAAGTTCATACTCAGCATGCCAGACTCTCTGATAACCTGTAGCCTATGACTATTCACTGACAGTTTGTTTTGTTTTGGTTGAAAAAACTGACTTTATTGAAACTAGGTGTGATGTGAAGACAAGTATGTTGGCATATAAATATTATTTATTCCTCATAAAGTCCTAATAATGAACCTCGAGCTTCTCCTAATAGGCCTACATTGGAATCACGTGCAGCCTCAGAGCGCTGCAGGGTCACGTGACGTAGTCAGCTCCCACGGACCAGAGCGCGAGAGAGAGAGAGAGAGAGAGAGAGAGAGAGAGAGAGAGAGAGAGAGAGA
>OMLI01034550.1:15613-26555 GCA_900302605.1 Rondeletia loricata
AACGGTATATATCACGGTATATTCATTTATCTTGACATTTCTATATAAATGCTTCTGAAGGGGTAAAACACTGGTATGGCAGCTATTACTGTACTCTTGTATTACTAGGACATATTTCACATAGTACAGAGGTATTTTAAGAACATTTATTGTGCAAAACTGCACAATAAAAAAAAACTTTTCTCAAGTTACTTCCATGTCTGAAAAACACTTTTTTCATGAAATACAATAAAATCAAGCTGCACAAAGTGAAAATAAAAACGGACTTCAAGTACAGCAGGACAGGAGGTTTCTTTCCCTCAACCAACTCAAACACAATGAAACTCCCAAAATGCTAAATTTGTTCAAACAAAGTAAGTATCTCTTCTTCAGTTACATTATTGCAAGAATTGGCATAATTGCTTCTGCATAGTCCAAAATACAAAATATACATGATGCAACTCTCATAATACAAAATTACAAAATTTCAAAATAAGTAACTGCTCTTCAGTTACAGTATTGCAGGAATAGGCCTGCATAGTGCAAAAAAACAACAACTTCTCCTTGCAGAATCCCAGTATATGTTTTTCTCTTCCTCATTGCTTATACTCAAAGTACAACAGTGCAAGTTATCTTAGTGCAAAAACAAATAAAGTAAACATTCCTTTTTGTGATGCTTACTTAGCCAGCCTCATTTCTTATAGCAGCTACAGTACTACAGGTTATTAGCCAGGAAGAGAAGTCTGACAACGTTTTAAAACCAAACCATGTCCATATAATGGAATTTGCACTGGCCTTTTTTACCAATTCCTCCTCTTCGTTGTGTGCTGCGCTTTCAGCCATTTCTCATTTTGTAATGCGTCTCGCATGTTCCAGATGATTCGGTGGCGCAGCCTGCACGCATTGCATTGCTGCCTCCCACTGGTGTGGTTACGTCATTGCTACTTTTGAGCTGCTCTACCGGTCACAAGGTATAGTCAAAATCCATACCGTAGCGCAAATTCATACCGGTGTACTTTCTATACCATTTATACCATCCACCCCTACCTCCACTCCCTCATAATGAACATGGCTGTCTGATTTGGTCACAGGCCGGAGGTGGTGTGGCGTGGTTGGGAGCCTGTTTCATTAGCTGGGGTGAATCGCCAAATTTCAGGTCTTTGACGGACTGTGACATGGAAGGCCAAGTTTTCACAGGGTCTGAACTCTGTGGAACTAAGCCGTCAGTCCAGATGGGGTCTGGCCACAGCAGATTACCACTTCTTCACTAGACTGCCTTTGGCTTTGAAAAATTAGTCAGAAAGTAATACGGTGTAATCCCTCACTTCACCATGACATTTGCCATACCTGGCCTCTGTCATCCTACACAATCCCTTTGACACCTGTCCATGGTCCCCAAAACACAGCACATCCATTGTACAGGATGCAGCTTTAAGGATGGATGTGGTTATTATATTGTTTGGTCGGTGCTTTAAGATGGCAGAAAAGACAGAAATCAGAAATTATATTTTGATATGTCTCGTAACAACCAAGCCTTTTCAGTTTTAGGATAAGTATGAATGGAAGGTGTGAATGTGTAAAGCAATGTGCCTCTACTCATCTTCCCACAGCTGAAATCTGACATTTTGAGACATATGGCTCATCTTTTGTAAATCCACTAAGCAAAGAATGAAACCAGTGCTGGACATGCCTCATTGTGCCCTGAGTGATGTAAAGTCTTGTTTGGTTTTCTTCTTGTAACATCACCAAACACAACCATATGGTGGAACACTGTCTGAGGTTAAGCTTTTCAAAACAGATGGCTCAAATCTGCTCAACTCTAGGGGTTAAATACCCTCTTTATTTCCTCAGGTACCCTAAGTGGTATTTGTGTTTTAGAGAAAGAAGCTAGTGACAGTAGGGTCAGACTGTAGATGAGTTGGGAGTTTGTCCAAGCTTTGCTGCTTTGACTTAATCTTGGCATGTACTCCCACACCTCTTTGTTCCTGGAGCCATATGGTTAGGGAGACGCGTCTGCACTAAATCCAGGAGAATAGGATATGTGGGGGTAAATACCACCCCTAGCCTTATGGAAGTGGAGAGTAGCACATTGACCGCATTCTTCAGGGAATTCTGGGAAAGCATCTCTTCTCCACAGAGGAGGGGAGCATGGAAGGGTGAGCAACTTAGAGAGCCAGAATGAGAAGGTAGTTGAGGGGGTTAGTGCACAAGGGAGGAGGGAAGTCAAGGAGGGCGTGGATGGACTGTTACACAGCCTGGGCTTAAAGAAAAGAACCTGGAAGGTTTCAAGGGAGCTCCTCCACACTGAGCGGTCCACTGCCTCTCATTGCAGCTCCCTGTCACTCACATGGCAGAGCAGCTCGAGCGACAGCTGGGCTCTGCCTGAACCAAAAGCTGGGAATGAGATGGGCTGTGAAAGTGATGGGCTGAGTCCCAGTCATGCCGCAGCACTGGGAAGAAAGGGAAGATGAGCAGAAGAATCTGAGGATTTGTCAGAGTGGCCATTAAGCTCAATTGAACCTCTATTTTGTCAATAACCATGATTACTGGCCTGACCCTTAAGCATCTGGAGTGACAGGGCCATGACCTGTTCAGCTGCCCTGGCTAGCATGAGTGACAATACAAGGAAAGCCAAAACAGTGCGCATAAATGCTGTTTTTTGGAACATACATTTTTGTTAAAAATGCTGAGGCCGGGATCACACTTACTGTAATGCATTCAGTGTGTTACTCTCCAATGGTTCATTCATTTCAAATGAAAGAATCCATTACTGCTGCATCATTCCTTTGCCGATTAATTCATTGTGATGAAGGTGCCCCATGCGCTGGATTTATTCCACTCATGCGTTGATAATGCATCCGTAAACTAACAAAAACAAGTGGAAAAAACAACTGTTTTACAAGCTCTCCATGAAGTTTTTGTGATGTAAACATTTTGTCAGTGAATGAGAGATGCAACGAAAATGTATGTTGTAATACAACAATCCATAACCACGTCTGATCAGTTTTATCTCTGTACGTTTGAGCCAAGAGATTCTTGTGAAGAACTCGCTGTTTGCAGCAACAAAATTACATTATGGATTAAGTGTGGTCCTAGCATTAGATCAGTAATCATAAATGTTCGTGTGTGTGTGTGTGTGTGTGTGTGTGTGTGTGTGTGTGTGTGTGTGTGTGTGTGTGTGCGTGTGCGTGCGCGTGTGTGCACGTTGGATTATACGTTTGTGTTCACAGTACCCCTCTGTCACAATTTGTCCATCACTTGTGTCAGTAGTGTTCAGTGGGAAGTGTGTGTGATGTGGGTGATGTTCATGCTTATTCCCCTGATCAAAGGAGGCCCGAGAGAACGATGGGAATGATGCAGGAGCGTAATCTGTCATGGAACATACATCATGTCCAATGTGGTCCTGACAAATGTCAGACTAGCAGAACTTAAGTGGGAGAAGTATAAGGTTGTCAGGAAAGGTCCGTACCTGGTGAATTAAATAAATGTTTCATGCATTTTAAACAGCTTGCTGTTTGTCCGCCTGCAGTTTTAAAAGACCAAAGGTTTAGAAAAAACAGTACAGGCTGATAGAAGGAATCTGCATACATTTGCATTCATTTTGCAACACTTTAATTTGCCTCCATCTCTTAGAAGTGCATTTACAGTGTCTGTGTCTCTTGTGCTTCTTTCTCTCCACCCTGCCTCTATATAGAAACAAAATAGTCTTGCTAGCATGTCATTCTGTTCCCTTAATCTCGGCTCTTTTGATGTGTTTGAGAAAATGAAATCTCTCTACTCTCTACAGCCAATGTAAGGACGAAAGGTTTGCTCATGGAAGAACTATGCAGTTCCAGTACAAATTTATGCTGTACCATTCTCTCTCATACTTTGTAATCTCTTTGTTTTTGATGTTTTGTAATATCAAATTCACTTCTCATAAGAAATTAACTGAAATTGGTTCCTTGTTTGGATATTTGGAGATCTGAAGCAATAGCTAATGAACCATTCCATGAGTTCCAGGTACTATATGGCCTTGTGAGCTATATGACAAAAAACAGATGCCACTGAACTTTACGCTTTGTGCTTATACCCATAGCCTCCTCCATCTTGCTTATTCTGGCCTTTTTTCACTATATGTTGCTTCTAAGGAGAGCCCCCTTTCTCTCCTTCACTGAGGAATTGGAGCCCTGTGCCCCAATTTAGATTGAAACACCAGCTGGCTGTAGATTTTTAATTCCCCTGTAATTCCAAGGCCCTATTCTTGGATCCTGAGACTAGCCATTAATATACTTACTTAATGCTGAGAGGTAATCAGATATTTTTTCATAAGCTTTGTAAAAATGTTAAATTAATTAAAGTAATTAATGTTATTTCAAACATTTGGAACTCACACCAACAGATATGTTTACTCTAAAAGCATGAGTTTGGTTTGGCGCTGGCCTGCCAATGCTCAAGCTGTCAATGCAGCTCAGGGCATCCTTCATCATGTCTCCTGGTAGTCAGATGGGCGGTGTAACACTAGTGACAGTAGGGAGGAGGAGGTTGAGGCAGGGCTTAAACTAATTGCTCCTTGATTTCAATCAGGGAGACTCTAGAAACACGAACACGAAATTAGTGAACACGAAATGATTTATGGACGGACCCCCGAAGCTGGACCGTGGCTGGACTTCTTGGGATAGGGAAGGCCGGGATGGAATCCAGCCCCCTGGGGGTCATACACTGGCGGTGGTGGGGAGGTGGAGGGGCGAAGGCCTGTAACGACAAGATACTGTGAACAGCAAGAGCTATGCTTTTAAGATGAGTGGACTAATTGGTTGCAGCTGGATGGCGATTGAGAACCGGTGTGCCAGGTGAGTCTCCCTGCTAGAACTTACGTTACCACTCCCATTACATGATGCACAGCAGTTGCAGATGAGGAGCGCTGGTTTTGTGCTTGCTTGAGTCTCCCAGCTAGAAATAGTTTTAACCATCAAATGCTATGTTTACATGCACAGATAATTCTGTTCTTAACCCAGTTACTCAAATAACCTGGTTTTGTACATAACTGGGTTAGAATAACCTGGTTAAGCTCTATTTCTCAAATGACATGGAGCTTGTGAACGCTTTGCACAGTACAATTCTTGACTGATTCTTCTCAAATTGTGATAGCATAAAGATATGGGTCAGTACACGGCGCCAGACGAAAACTTGTGGTATATTGTGGTTTTGGCCTATTTAAGCACATGGAGCTTGTGAGCGTTTTGCAAGGTATAATTATTCACCGATATCTCTGAAATTGTGGTGGGACACAGATATGGGGCAAGTACATAGCGCCAGATGAAAATATTTGAACATTTGACCATTTTACGGGGAAAAAACATTGAGATTTTTGCCTATTTAGGCACATATTCCACCGTTAACACTCTAATTCTTGAAAGCTTCAACCGATTGGCTTGAGATCTTCAGAGAACATTGGAAGCGGTACAAGGACGAACCCCATTGAAATTCAGCACCACCCGATTTGATGGCAGAATGCCAGGGGTCAAAAGGTCAAATATTGGGGTTTTATCCAATGTTAACAATTTAACTCTTTCATGCTTCAACCGATGGATTTCAAATATCCAGGGGTGATGGAAAGCGGTACAAGGATGAACCCCATGGAAATTCAGCACCACCCGATCCAATATGGCCCGATCGCCTCCAACATGGCCCGATTGCCTCCAATATGGCCCGATCGCCAGTGGTCAGTGGGTCAAATTTTTGGTTTTCTCCGCCCGCTAACACCCTTTAACGTTTCAAGCGATTAACTCCCTGAAAATGTAATATTAGTTCTCGGCACCTGACAAAAACATTGATGATCTTCTAATTCATGCAAGTTATTAAGGCAACTGTTACAAAGATGGACCATATTGAAGGTCACCTCCACCCGATCAGGGGTCAAAATGTAAAATTTGGGGATGTCCTCTGGACATTCACTCTTCGACGCTTCAACCGATTGACTTTACATTTTCAGACACGATGTAAAGTGGTACACGGATGAACCCTATTGAATTTCAGACAAAATGTGCAAAAATATCTTATATATTATATTATTATATATATTATCTTCTGTAGCAGGGCCTAGGCATTACACCTGTGGCAGGGGATACAAATGGCGTTGCGGGCGACGAGGAATATCTAGTTACTATTGGGATCATCATTTCTATCTCCTATATTTGAAGTAACCTACTGCTCAATCAAAGAGGGAGGGAGTGGCTGGCAGCCCCTCCTTTGCATACTTTTTTGCTGGCGGACCGTTCTATCTGTGGACAGGACACCACAGGAGGACAGAAATATTCTGTAATAGGCAACAGGAATACTCTTGCAGGGTATTGTAAACAGCTTAACCCGAATAAGACCTTAACCGGGATATGGCCAATAACCAGGTTACTCTGTGTATGTAAACATTGCCACTGTTCCAGAAATACAGATAATACATTCTATATTATAATTCATGAAAGAGCATCTTCATTTTTACCTCCTGCCCTCTGCTAATTTCCTTTATCAGGTAAGATGCACAATATTATTTGAGCTTGATAGTGGAAAGACCATTTATTTATTTTAGTGCATCACCTCTCTATGTTGAGTGAAACTAAAATGGCATCATTTGAGCTCCTTGTAGGTTGGTTTTCTTACTGGGTTTCACCGATCCTTCTTTTCCATGTCTTTTCTTATGCCCTAGGGGAGTTGGCCACATGGAGCCCTGACACATCTTACTCTTATTGGGTAATGGCTTGAGACGGGCCTTATTGACCTGCCTGACTGATGCAGCTCCAAGAGGTTTTCATTACAGTTTCCAGTCAACTAAAAGATCTTATATATTAGCAGGGACTCTGTCTCTACTTCAGAGACATTCTCGTAATAACTATTTGAGTGGAAATAACGTTGCTTTATTGAACCACAGGTTAATTCAATAGCGAAAAGTTGACAGAATCTGAAACTCATGTGTCTGCTGATGAACTGAAGGCTGAATATATTCTAACGCTGCTCTGCAAGAATTCATATTTCAGTAGCACAGTAAGCAGTTCACCGTTAAATAATTCTTTGTGCGACTTTTAACTTCTGTTAGATTGAATCAAATTGTTTCTCAATACAGGGTCTCTAGTGGATACATGGATAAATGCACTCAAACATGTAACGACTCAATAAGATTCAATTCAGCTATCATTCAGTGTGATCTGATCAAATATGATGTGATACGTTACAACATGATTCAGTTAAAGGTGCCCCGATAGAGAAATGGAAATTCTAAGAAAATACATGATATACTTATAGAACAAAATCATTCAGCTAAGGAATATAGCATGACATGTATTTGATTGTGTGTTTCTGACGAAAGTGGCCCTTTAAATTTTACATTTGTTCTAGTTCTGACACGTAACTCAATCCCATTCAACATTTTGTTTGCATTATTTCTAGTCAATTTGAAATTCAGACAGATGAAATTGATACTAATATATAATTTACTCTCAAATGACATTCTTAGTGCTAAAATAAAACAAGCTACTGACATCATGATTCCATTTAACATTTTAAAACTAAAAATAGGTCTTTGCAGAGGTGTAGACCATTTCTTAGGTTCAAGGAGATGTCAAAGATGAAAGTTAAATGAGAAGCTTATGGTGCAGACACATCACAGATGAAAGAGAGGATAGAAGAGGAGAGCATGGAGTGCTTCCATGTGTGTGTGTGTGTGTGTGTGTGTGTGTGTGTGTGTGTGTGTGTGTGTGTGTGTGTGTGTGTGTGTGTGTGTGTGTGTGTGTGTGTTTGTGTGTATAGACAGCCAAAAACAGAGTGGGGGCGAAGGGGGGATTACAACCAAATGCACAATTCAATAATGTTCACTGTAGTGCTAGTAAGGTTGATAAGCTACTAGCCCGGTGATTTCGATTTTGCCCATATCTGACATTACTATTCCAGTTCTAGTGCATCACACCAAGACAGACAGCAAAGTGCAGCAGTTGAACAGTGGAGCAAGTAAAGTCCATTGGCTGAAATTGCAGATGAAGAAAAGTCTTGTAATATGAGCAGTAAAAGTCCTCAGGGCTTCTTAAAGGCTCCTTACACCCTAAGACAGACATACTGTAGCTGTGAATCAGAGCTCCACTCTAGCTACTGTAGAACCTTGTTTGAATGAGCACGAACCTTTATAGAAAGGTTGGTCATGGGCCAAGGATGAACTGATTAGCTTTCCGCACCCATTGGCCAAAAGGGTGCGGACAGTGGGTGTGGCTTAGGCGCCTAACTTCTGAATGGATTCACGTAACACCACAAAACTTTGTAGAAAGGTTGATATAGAATTGTTCAGTCTTGCCATTCATTTTTGTCAATCGAATCAGGCCATGGTTTCCCGTATTTTGCTCTCATAAGGCCGTATACTTCCAAAATACTGAAAAAAAACGTATTTTATACGGGGAAACTGTATAGGTTGACACCTATGCTTTATGGATGGCTTCCTTGGTGGAGGTCTGCGCTCTAGTGAACGCATTTTCTAGTGTTAATCATGCATTTGTATAACACATAGAAAGGCATAGAAACCATTAACATCACAAAACTTAATGCTATGCTCACCAAGAAGATGACCTTTGCTTGTACAGTATGTTGAAGCATAAGAATGTTAGTATGCTTTAGAAACACTGCTTGCCATATTGGGTAGAATGAAATGTCACACTGGGAATTTGCTGCCAGTCTTGTCAGGTTGTTTGTAAAGTTAACAGCTAGCAGAATTATAACACTATAACATTATCAAATTGCAGGCACAGGTACTCTTTTCTAGTATAAGTGAGAACCTACTACACACTATGAAAAGACTGAAAATTGCTATCATTAGGTTCATTTCAGGAAGAACTGCTGCGAATGGAGACAGTGTTTTACGGCACATTTGGTAATAAAGGAGAGAGACAGCAGGTGTTAATGAGACAGAATTGTGTCTTGTCTCATCTGGCTCTCGGCACAGTAATTGTAGGAGGCCTTTTGTGGACAGTCCCTGGAGGAAAATTGCAGGCACCCTCTGATGCCTGGGCAGTCTGATCCTATTACCTGTCTCCATGCTAACATCAGCCTCCATCAGCAGGTAGAGTGCTGCCACATGCTCCCCTCATTCTCCTGCTCTTTTGTCTGAAATGGTCGGCCAGTATCAGCCTGGGTCAGGCATTCTGTGCAGAAGAATAAGTGTAGCCTGCTGTTAGAATAGAACCCACTATCCCAGAGACTGAAGGTTTTACACAATCAGGAGTCATTAGTTTCTTTATTGTGCATTTTTGGCACCTGTTAAGCTCTGAGTTCTCTGGTAGTTATTAATGTGTTTCTCTATCATATTTGATAGGGACATGATATGGGGATATGAGATTTTTATGGAAAGATACACCCGTTTTATCAGCCTAAATCACAAAGTGGGGCCGCAACAGAGAAAAGCGTCCCATCCCATCTACCTGAGCCCTGTAGATTCACCCTATTTGTCCAAATGAAATTCTAGTGTTGGGTATGGACACCCACAGGAAGTGATGAATTGAAACTTAAGAGCGAAATACAAATTGTCAGTAAGCAGGCGCTCCATCCAGAGAAAGCTGGACTCATCAACGTTGATCTTTTGCCTCTCTCGTCCCTTTGGTATAAAGCATCACAGATCGTCCGGGTTAGTAAATATGAGCGTGTTGTGTGCAGTTTACTGATGACACGTTACTTGATTTCTGGGTATTGAAGTTTACATTTTTCAAATGGTTACCTCTCGCTGTTACCTAGAGCTGCCACTGTGCGCAGTTGCCTAGTGTAGCCTCAAGTCAAAACACATTTTCAGGGTGGGCATATACAGTGTTTCATATAGGCAGGGAACAAAATAAACGTTTTGGCTTACCAGCCAAGGTGGCTGGTAGATTAAAAAAACCAAAAATAATAAATAGCTGTTTAGTATATCGCCATGTGTTATTATTACTAAATAATCAGGGTTTTTCCTGGCTCAGAATGGGCCTTTGGGGGGTGACTACGCATGACAGTAAGCATGATCGGTCCGCGTCGCGACTATGCGCAACAGTAAAGGCAATGAGTCTGTGTTACCAATATTTGACAGAAATCTATGCATTTTCCTGTTATTTCTGACCATTTGATAAACAAAAATGTCTATTATGCTTGAGTAAATGAAACCCCTGAGGTGAAGAGAGGGAGAAAGATAAAGAGAGATTTATACATTGAAACTTTCAAGCTTTTATTTTGAAGGCTAAAAAAACTGATGTTATTTACATTTCCGGACTTTTATTTTGACGGCTAAACGCTTTAACCGGGTTACTTGAGGTAGCTTAACGAATCTAATGGAAGCACATGTCATGTATAGAAGCGGCTGCACCACTTTAAAACAAAAAGTGTCGCTTTAGGCAGAATCACGAACAGACAACAGAATCTATTTCTTGTATGAAAATTCAGAAAATTCAGAAAGCCTCCGTAATTTACCGGCCAAAGAGGAAATCTACATGCCATTGGCGCTTGGCGGGTGTTAATTTTGTTCCCTGCATATAGGGTACTAGTGGTGTAGTCCTAAAAAAAGGGGGGTTCGGGGGCATGCCCCCCCGAGAATAATTTGAAGACTACCGTATAGTATAAATCTATGCAATTTAATGCATTTTGAGAGCGACAATAATCACTTATAATAACAATAATCACACTTATAAACAGGTCAAATCTGGTAGCCCAGGAAATGTTTTGGTAGCCCAAAAATGGATGCAAGAGAAGTCGATTTTTGTTTTGTTTACTAGTAACGTTATGAGAATCATTACATGACAGTGTATCATTTTCTCCAAAAAACAAATAATAAAATAAAATGAATTAAGTCATTTATACATACAGTCACTTATGCTACATCAGCTCATTGTCAAAAAGCTCAAATATGAAGACATACTAAATTGTTCACTTATGCTTTGTTTGTTTAGTTACAGTATGCTCCAAATGAATTTCCTATCTACGGTCAACACAG
>OMLI01034553.1:2864-16222 GCA_900302605.1 Rondeletia loricata
CCCCCCTCCTATGTAAGTCAATAGGAGCCAGCCTGCCATCTGGGGGAATTGATACCTCTGCTGAATCATACTATTAAAGTGCTCCTCCATCTTCCATTCCGCTGTCGTTGCCCCCAGCCTCTCACCCCTATCCTCCTCTTCTCTCTTTCTAAGGGAAGACAGGCTGAGGGGATGTGTCTTATCTTATTGCTGGAGATGCAGTAGGTTTCTCTGCCCATCAGCACTAAGAAACTAAACATGGGTGAATACCAGTCGGAGATTTTGTGACGTCTTTAAATGGATATCTCCAATGCACTACACTTATTTATTATTAGACATGTCCATATCTGAAAGGTCATATAGCTTGACTCAGTGTGTAGATTGGTACTGCGGTGTGTTGTAGTGGTATTGGCACATACATAATTAGTACACCGTCTTTCTAATTCATATTATTAGGTCAGGTTATGCTGGACTGAGACCAGTCCCCGAGGCCACAGACACTTACAACATTTTCAATGATTCTTCTTGAAACAGTGAGTTAGGTAAATCAATTTTATCAAAGTAGAACTTTTAATTGTCCAATGACAAAGATTATTGGATTGCTTTGATATAATTCAGTCACTTATTGTAGCCTCATCAAACCATTTTAGGGATAGCTGTTTCAGAATGAGTGTCAGGCTAAGGTCATTTGTTCACTAAATGGAAAAATAAATCCTAAAACAAATGTTTATTTATTGGTGGGATTATTGGCAGCCCGTAAATTATTTCCCCACTCCTCCAATGTCACGTTTTCTTTTAGTTATTCTTAAAGGACAGTTGTGAAAACATTGATAGTGACAACAGAGGAGCAGAAGCCGCAGCTATCTGACACCTCAGCCCTCTAATGGAGATACAGTGTGAGGAGGAGGAGAGTTTGTGCCACTGCTGACTTGTCACTGTGAGCCCAGCAGGCTCATCCTGGTCCTGATTAATGGAGCTGTCTGCTGCACCTCGGAGGGGAAGAGCAGAGCTGTTTTCCCATAGACTGAAGGCCCGTTTATTTGCCCACAACAGATGGGCCCCCCTGGGGCCCCCGGCTTGTTTGCACCTCCCCTGCCTTCCATGCTCAGCATCCTCCATCTTCATCAGCACACAGGTCCCTGAGCACAGCAGCCTAACCTAAAGGTCACCTCTGTGACTTGTCCACCTTCCCAAAGTTGCCAGATACACTGAAAACAATGGCTCATTATTCTGTTATTTCCTTTTTCCTTTTTTGTCCTAGCTCAGTAGGAGGATGTTGCGCTGGCAGAGTGACAGATCTAGTGGTGTCGTCCCATAGGATTTCTGTGCATTTAGATGCATCATTATAGTGATGCTGCCATAGTGCTATGGTTTTCTTCTATATAATAAGTGATATTAGACCACATCCTCTCATTTCATGCCCCCTCTACAGGGCACTCTTGACATATTTGGGGTATGTGTCTCATTAAACCAATACAGCATTACTGCTTACAGAGTTAGTCCTACTTTGTAAACCTTTCAACTCTTTACAGAATATATATATATGTATAACTTTAACTTAATCTATTGGCTGACCCCTCTCCAACGGATTAAGTTTCCGGACTCACACAGTAGACATTGCCTAAGGTCTGGAAAGTCCTAAATTGTATAAGTTGGATAATGGTATGGGTAGCATGCGGAACGAAAGACTGCAAATGTGGTTCAGTCTGGTCATTGACTATCACAGAATTTCTGGTTTCAACCATTCAACCATCAATCACAATTACCCAATATATTGAGATTGTGTGTGCCAGAGTGGATGATATTTTGCTCACCGAGTATTATTATATAGCTTGACTCGGTGTGTAGATTGATACTGCGGTGTATAAGAGGTTATGTTATGTTGCAATGGTATTGGCACATACATAATTAACATACATATTATATTATTATGCACACAAAAGCTTGCATGATTTTACATGTAAATCTAAACAAGTTCTGCCAAATTAGACAAATGCAAGACCGGACTGAAACAGATTGTCATTATTTGCCTGAGATTCTTGTGATGAATTCTACATCATGGATCAAGACAGTTGAAACCTCTCCATCAATTGTTTTAAATATATGAATCACATCCAGAGTTTACACAAGAATCCTGTCTTGACTATTTGTTATCCTCCTCTGCCTTACTCTATAGTGACTGGACATTGTTTCCTCTTGGTGCTGATGACTGTTGTTCTTTTCACTATCAGGGAAATGCAGGACGGGGCCTTTTTCAGTTGCTGCTGATTCACCACAGATTAGAGTGGTGTCTCCATGCATGAGATTGCTTGGTTTCCCTCTAGCATTACATGACGTTTTTGATGGAATGTACTATTATGCATGCCATTGTACAGTGTTGTCTTTGATGACTTATAACTGGTCTTTGGATAGATATTAGGCTTTATGACAGATGTAGAAAAGCCATGACAGCTGACCGTTGTTCCTTGATTACATTTAGTAATAGCCCCCCCCCCATTATTTATTTTCTCTGGAGATTGAACTCTGTTTGACTCTGTGCGGTAAGGGTACTGACAGGGGCACTTTTTGGCATTAGTGACGAGTAAAACAGATGCTTCAATTGGGAGAATTAGCAAGATCTCCAATTGCATGTAAACTGATTAAGGATTAAGAATGAGAGAGTGGAGTCAGTCCTGCTCTCCACAGCTCTCTCCCTTGGCCATTCCCTTGCCTTCGTTCTCTTTCCTTTTCCTCTCAGTACTGCCTCCCTTTCTCCTCCAACACAGATATGAAGCGTCGGCATACCTCTTCCCACCTCTCTTGATCGCTCCTCCTCTTCCCCTTTTCCTGCTGCACACAATCAAGAAGCATGAGGCGACGTATTTTCGACTCATCGCCCCACTACAACTCTGCATCATCCGTAGGGGACGACGTGTTAACTGTGAACTTGTTGCTTTATTGCTGAGGGGAACAGCTTAAGGTATTCCTCTTCTGAGACTGCCATCTTTCACATCTATTACTACATTCAGGTGACGGGGTAAATACTTTCTGGAAAGAAAAAACTCACCAGCACATACTATTGTACACCATTCTTTTGTGATCATGAATGGTATGCTTGCAGCTGATCAGACGGCTAGTTTCTTTGTCTATAATGCCCTCACATGGTTTTCCAGCCTACCTCCGTTTAATCTCTTTGGGCCTGAGCCAACTCTAAATGCACTGATCTCCTCTTTTCAGAGAGACAGCCGTGTCAGCAGTGCTGTTGCTTCTCCCCTGAGCCCCCTAGCAAACCCCTGGGTCGCTGTCTCCCATGCCCTGAAAAGGAGGTTGAACCTGTGGGGACCAGCGCCGTAAAGTGGCCTGGTACTCGTCACCCGTTGGAGGTGTTTTGTCTAAAGCTTTTTCATTCATTTACTCTACTGTGAAAGTGTGTCTATAACATTAAACAAGCAAGGGCCGACGTGTAAATATTTAGCCTTCCGCGTTCGAGAGAGTTCAAAGGCGGCCGAAGAAATGAATGGGGGAATTTCTCCAACTTCCCAGTGCACGCCACTTTTTATCTCAGCCCAGATAAAAAGAGGCTGAATTGAATGTCCATAAGGGAATTTCACTGCAGTGTTGAGTGCTAAGCCATTTCTCTCCCTAACTAACCATGGCTTCATTGTAAAGGGGGCAGCGATTAATCAGAAACACACATGCCTTTAGTGTAGAATAGAGGACACATAGAGACATCCAGTTTCTCCCCATCCCTTGAGTTACCCACCACAGTTGCTGATTAATGCCGTGCCTCCAGTTTAAACTAAAAGATCTACTGTCCTGTAGAGGTAGGTTAGTTATTGCTTATTACTCAAAGTGACAGGCACGCTTGCATGTTTAAGTGAAAGGGTTACACCTCGAAGGGCCAGGGCGCCGTGTGAGAGGTCATGGCACGGGCGCCATTTCAGGCACGAGTGCTGACGCTGTTGTTCAAACACTGACTTGTGTCCACTATCCAGACGCCCTGGTCAGAAAGGTCGTGGCCCTATTAAAGCTTAGCAGCTCTGTGAGAAGAAGACTTCATGTTGTGCAATTACCGGACTTCCTCATTCATAGGCCTACATATATGTATTAACCTCTCAACTGCAACGTAGACTGTACACAACTTTTTGGAGTGTATGGTAGTACTGTTTTCCTCATTTTAATACATTTTGGCCCTGTATTGAATTTCGATAAGCAAACTTTTACTTTAGTGTCATATTGGTATCTTTCATGTGTTGCATCAAACAATATATACCTACATTATTTCTGTTCCATCACCGTCTCTTCCTCAGCACGCACAATTTCAGCTGCTGCCCTCTGGGCACAAAAACTACAGTAAATGGCTTGTGACATTTAGATAAATCAGGTCCATATCTTTATTATCTGCAGCATCAGATGGTTCATGAACGGTTGGGTCATCAATCACGAGAACTGAACTCATGGAAAATGTGAAAGCAGTCAATGAAAAAGCTATTCCTATTTGATGAACTTCAAAGACCAAGCAAGTTCCCGCAAAAATATTTCAAGTCATGTTTGCCTGAGCTGGTATTGCAACCAGGTTACATTTTACAGACGTTGGTGAGGTTCTTTCATTTGTTCAAAAGTTGCTCCTAAAATAGACGAGACTGCTGTCAGATGTATGAATGTGAATGAATGATAGAAGAATTTTACGTCATTTCCTCTGCCTCTGGCAGAACAAATTAGGAGCTAAGAGATGGAAATACCCCAAATTCAATTTTTGCGCCTGATTCTCTGAGAATTATAATGGTGTCATTCTTATAGCAGGAAATAAACGCTCTCCCATCAGAATGCTAATGTGAGGGGTGGTTGTTCATTTATTTGATTTGTGTGGGACGCTTTCTTAATGACTGGAAGTGAAGATGAAAGAAAAATTATCAGGGAGAAATGCCATGAATGTACCAGAACAATTAGTCTTATATAAGGATAGGCTATTATATCACCATGGGTGAGCATGATGAGCTGTCCATAGGAATCATATGCCTCTTCTAACTATTTCTACTGTGGGTGTCACATAAGAATCCTAGAGAAATGAACAAATTTTCAGAGAAACTCTGTGAAACTCAAAGATAGACTTGGCCTAAATTGCACACCAAGGACAATGGCCATCATTTATCAAGTGAGCCTATGGCCCAGTTTGATCTTGCACTATTCTTTCCACATAAATCTCTATCACTTTGAACTTGGGTGCACACGTATGTCTTCATAGAGAGTGTGCGTGCTTATTTGGAATAGTGGGTAAGCTGTCAAGTGATGTGGAAATTAAAGTCTGGATCAGTAGATTTATGTTAGAAAATCACAAAACGACCAAATAAGCATTCATAAATGATTCATCTCGCGTAGTCCATACTGACAAATACTACCATAGTCGCTATTATAATTTCATTAGATGCAGCTCATCTGACACATCTTTTATTAAAAGAAAGTGCAGCACTTCACAAACAGACATGAGGGTTTTCTCAATGGGTAAATCTCTCCACTGTTTTCATTGAAGGCCCCCATGCCACCTGTGTATTTCATTGGAGGAAAATGTCAAACGTAGGTGTCCGATTGTTTAGACCTGTGCTCTCATGAATGCGTCCCTCATGCCTTGCATTCACATCAGTGTGTAAGAAAATGTCACAATTTCAAAATGAGCCGGTTTCCTATGACCGTCTCAGTTCCCAAATTTGCATCTGATACGATGAAGGACCATCATTGTGTTCAGTTAAGACCGTTTGAGCATCGTAAGTTCTCAAGGCTGAATGCTCCTGTCTTACTCCTCTTTCTCCTCACCCCTTCAGAGAAAAATGGGTGACCATTCATTCTGGACCTGCACCTGTTGAGTGGAGTGTGTGTCCTTCCCGTTTTACGTCTTGGATTTATAGCCCTCAGCTGGAGGGACGACCTTTCACTCTATCTGTCTCTATAGGATAGCTGCAGCAGCTGTGATGGCATCACTGGCTCCTGATGTAAAAGACATTGAGCCTTGAACCTGATAGCTGCCTGATTTGACATGGCGTTTCCATCAGCTGTTAGTTTCCTATCTGCTTGAACTGGTTTCAAAGAAATAATAGGTGGATTCAGTTCTCCTTGTGGTTGTTCTATGGTCCTCTACCACTCATTTGTAACTATTGAGTTTCACTCAAAGAGAAGCAGGAAGAGACTATTGAAATGCCCCGTCTTTCAGATGTGTGGTCCTTGGCACCAGAAAAGGGACTAATACATTTATGAGGCTAGCAGCTGTGTGAGGAGAAGCATTAGCAACGCTGACTCATTACAAAGAGTAGCTGAAAACTCTGTGCCAATTTATTTCTGGTTTGGCAGTGGCAGTGCCTGTAGCACACATCCACTGACTAACAGCATCTCAGTATGAACAGAAATCTCAGCGTTGTTATGGATGTCATGGATGATTTCAGGAAGTGCTCCATTACCCAGCAGCTCCTCTTGCCCGCTGGCTCTCCTCTGGAGCAGCTGTTGGTCAGCATGTCAGTGGGTAAGCTCTGAAACAGAGACCGCTAATGAGCCTCAGCGTAGCGCTAAGTGACGAGGTTCCCCTGCTGCATCCGGAGCGACAGTGGGGTCAGTATGACGTCTGTCACATAAAAATCTGTAAAGGATTTCATTCATCTGCAGCTCAAGTTGTCTGGCGTTTGCTCATAACGTGGTCAGAGTCTACGGGAGTCTTTCCGCAGTCCAGAACTGACCACAGTGGTCAGTGTCCTGGGGAGGTCCTCCAAACCAGAGTGGTCCAGGTCAGACCTTTAACCTCAAATGAGGTAATGAGCTTGTTGTCGATGAAAGATGGGTAGCAGATCACCAGTGGTGCCCTGCCGGAGCAGCCTGCTGGCCCCTGCTGGCATGCTGATACGGTTGCACATTCCTCCCGGTTCACATTACAGCAGAGATATGAAGCACCTGGAGTTTGACGAGTTTAGTAACCAGTGACCTAAAGGGGCTGACGTTGCTTTCATTCAACTAGTTAGAGGCAGCTCACTGCAGATACCAGATCCCACTCCCTCCACCCCTCCCATAGGCTCTGAATCTGGTTAGACTGGGCCACAGAGGGAATCATATTCTTAAGAGTGTAAATACTGAGCTGTTACCGAATGAGGTGGTTTTATTGGCGTGAATGAGAACTTACACTGAATGGATAAGTGAATGAGAAATTTGAATTTATTGATGCGTGCTTATTGCTTGGCGGTGGCTTCGAGGTTTGATGGTGATCGTTTTCCTTTTCAAGTGTCGTTGGCACCTTCTGATATTGAGGTACCATGCTGATATCATGGCCTTAGAGCTGTTAACTAGGCTACGTCCACACTAGTCCGTTTTCATTTCAAAACGGCGTTTTAGGAAGCCAATCAGGAAGCGAACGTGAGTGTCTGCGTCATCGTTTTCAAAAGTCTCTTGTTTCCACCCGTCCACACTAAAACGCAACCCCGGAGTTTTCTAACTAAAACGGGGTCAGCAGCATTTTCAAAAGTCTCAGTTTTAGGGGTTCGAAAACGCCGGAGTAGTGTGGACGCTATGCGTAAACGTAGCAAAAGTTCTGCGTTTTAAAACAAAAACTGTGTGACCTACTGTAAATGAGACTATCCCTGCAGCGTCATTGTTATCAAGTGACTGACCTGGTTTCATCAGCTTCCGATGAAACAGGATTTCCCACAGTGAGGGAAAATCACTGTTTATTTATCACTGCAATCTCCTCCGTGTTTTAAAGCTGTTAGTTTGGTTGGCCTCATGCTGCTTGCCATGTATGAATAGCAGTGGTGCATAAATGAAAGTGCAGTACATGATTGGTTTGGATATGAGTGTGCAGTGCCTTGCCTGTTCATGGTGTGCACTTGTGAGAGCTGCGTACCGCGTTACTGCACAGCACATTTCATCTCGGTGCCAGTTTTAGCCAAGCCGCGACTCAGATACCAAACGTCCAGAAATAGGGCGAGATCACGTGAGAGGCCGTGGGGCACCGTGCCAGTTGGGTCCTGTTCTTTACCACCCCTCCCTTCCCCGCGCACATTCCTTTCAGTGCTCTGTCAGCCCCCTGGAAATACATTTTGACTGACGCGTGGCCTCCCTACTTTTACAGCCGTTCAGCTAGGATAGTCCTTTGAGGAAATGTCAGGATGTCTCGACACTGTTGTGATTCACAGAGAATGGGCAAGAACCCAAAGATTACATTCCATGCAGAAATAGTCTATTTCACTTCCAACACCTGAGGACATACTGTATAATAAATCAATAAATCATTTTCCATGGTTGTTTTGTTACGTTATTAGCAAACGCCTTTTCCATTTACAAGCAAACAAGGTGACATCCTCAGGCATCGGCTATTGAAACGTGGGAACTCATCACTGTCATCATATGACATGTACACACATACCAAAGTGACTTTCCCCCTCAGTCATACACATCATCAGGCTGAGGAGCATGAATTGAGCAATCAAAGAGAAAGTATAGTCTCCTTGTCTCGTCGGAGCGGTTCAAGACGATGGCAACGCTGCTGTTTTGAGACGTTATCAAAATAGCCCTTAGCATTAGAACTGAACGCTATTCAAAACTGTCATGTGAGTTGGACCCTGCATACCTATGAAAATGAGCATCGTTCTGGCTAAGCGATTTGATGTTTTACTGTGTATTCTCTATCTGCAAATGAAAATAAATGCCCCCCAAAAAATGAGCAGAGCTAATATAGCTTTTTTTGCAGGGCTAACTTCTGTTTTGTGGATCTCAAACTCCGAGTGAAAGGAGTGGTTCATATGTGGAGCTGAAAGTATTTCATCAGGACGTGAAGTATGAAACGACAAGGCAGTTTCTCTCTGTGGATCAAGTGTGATCGTGAACAGTCATATCAGCACTCTGACACGTTTTCTCCCCTCTCTGTTTTGCAGGGGGATTGTTACAGGCCCCCATGCAGTCTTCTGTCTTACTGCAGCTGCCGCACCCATAGAAGATTGAAGATATGGATCTGAATGGGAAGGATGCAAAGGTGGAGGCAGCGTAGGATTCAATTACATGTGTCTTAATGGAAAACACAAGCGCACACACACACATACTCATAACCTGACCTGAGAGGCACATGGCTGCATCGTTTTTCATACTGGCTACTTCCCTTTTTTCTTTGAGAGGACACAGTCCCACCCTGAAAGGGCCCCTGTGGTTCTCTGCACTGTGGTTGGGAAGTACCTAGTGTTACAACTGTCATGCTGGTCTACTTAAAGGGACAGACCAATTCAGTGTGCACTGCAGTCCCCCTTTAGGTCTTTTTAGTTCATTCATAAGGGTAATACAGTCACATCTCTGTAGACTTAGTATTGTGTGAGCACCCTGTCTATCTATAGTTCAGGCCTTTTCTCTACTGTATGGTGTAAATTAAGGAGGACCATTATAGTGAACAGTACAAAGTCAGATTTCCAAACATGAATTTGTTTTGCAAGAGTCTTATGAATGTTGAATTGCATACTTTGTATACACATTTGTTTGTGTGTCGTCTGTCTACGTTCATTCCATTATTTTTCCTTCTTGTAAAACAGTTTTTAGCGACTGTGTTCAGAAAGCTGTGCAATTGTCTGAATAAATCTTTCAGTTTGGCAGGTGTTTATTGAAGGTGTGTTTTCTTATTTCCCGACGAGCGAGTGAAGTGCGCTCATTACACTCCGGCACACACTGAAGCCAAACCTGGATTTTCTGCACCACTACCTCCCGTTTACAACTGCAAGGAGTGAAAGCATTGATTCTGTATATATGTGCTTCACAAGGGTCATTTACACAAACACACAAGACACATACTGTATCTCCACTATTAGAACACTTTCCAGACATTGTCATTTTAATGCAGATGTTCTACATGGTTCAAACATGACTTTTTATTGCCCACTTGGACCAATAAAAAAACATATCTATATTCTGCACACATACATCAAATCATATAGTACACATGACAGTGTTTTGGCAGCAGCACAGCGTCAGCCACAGGTACAGCTGGAGCAGGTGGGGGAGAAGTGCCTTGCCCAGGGGCACGTGTGCTGTAGCAGCTTTCTTCAGAGAGGTGAATGGTCAGTTTCATAAACCTCACATTACATCCCTCTTGCTGGTTCTGTCAGCCCACCAGAAACCATTGGATCTGGTCAGTTTGTCATGGTGATTGGACTGGATATCCTCCTGTAACTGGTCCATGTCTTTTCGTTTATCATCCTTGACGAACAACATCTTTTGCAACCTGTCCCTCCCGCATTCGAACCTCTCTGTTTCAGCTTTCCCTTTGAAGGTCACTCACAGCTGTTTTAGTGTCCTCATAAGGCAACTGTTACAAGAGAGAACAAACACCGGCGGGCAACCGCAAACTACGCCAGGTTAAGATGTCTCGTTTTCTCTCATCGTCCGCTCTCATTTGAAGCTTGGTTAGATCTGAAGCAGAGGGAGAAGGTTAAACAAACAGGAACCTCATTAAAATAAACCTCTTGTCAACTCCCACTCCCTGTTCTGAAGTGCAGGAATGCACCGTAAAGCGTCGCCGCCCACGCATGGCTGCATGGTTGCTGCAGGACTTCAGGTAATGAATGAACTGGGGATGCCCACCCAGCAACCAGGAAACAAAGAAAACTGCAATCCTGGCCAACCTGACTCCCGGCTTGGTAAAGGATGACTGGGTTTCCCACCGTCGTGCCATCTCCTCATACCGGAGGTGGCCACAGATGGTTTAACACACACAAACATACACTTGACATACAGTGGCATGTGTTCACACACCCGATACACTCAAAATGCACTCGTCATTGGTTCTTCGGTACAGTGGTATAGATTGCAGGGATTTTTTGTGTGGCCTCAGGCAACTCTTTTGGTGTCAACTATTCATTTATCATATTCATACATGCGAGCTGAAGCACTTCAACTTCGAATAGGGGAATCCCCTTCCTTTTCTGATGCACTTACACTGTGCAATGATGCTTTACAGTCCTGTAAACCGGTTTTAATGGCAATTTAACTGCTCAAAACCATGCTTCACATGTCATTCTGTTCACAAAGTTACTAAGTGACAGTAGTACACCAGGGCCATCTCATTCACAAAACAGTGAAGTGTATATGTGTATATATGTGCATATAATATACATCATGACATATAAAGACCAATAGTCTCCAATAGTGCTAATGTGTTGTAAAGGTTAGTTGACACTGAAAGTCTTCTGGTACAATTGTACATCTACAAGAGTCATTGAAGGTAATACATCCATCATCCAAACCATTTTAAAGAAATTAAATCAGTGTGTGTTTCAATGTAATCAATGTCAAGTTACCTTGGTCTTTTTACAGCCCGTTCTCAGTTTGAATATACAGTAAGTGGGTAAAGCAGTGCAAAATACTAATGAGTTGGTGGCTCAGGAGGTAGAGTCCTCGCCCAGCAACCGAAAGGTTGGTGGTTTGAGTCCAGCTCCTCCTGGGGAATAAATCTGTTGTAGTGTCCTTGAGCAAGACACCTAACTCTAATTGCTCCCGTTGAGCAGGTTGGCGCCCTGCGTGGTCGCCTCTGCCAACGGTGTGTGAATGCATGTGTGAATGGGTGAATGTGAGGCAAAACTGTAAAGCGCTTTGGATAAAAGCCCTATATAAATGCAGTCCATTTACCATTTGCCATGAAGCGATGTATTGAAGTAGATAAGTAAAGCTGATCTGCATTATAATGAGTTCCCTCACCCTTCAGCATTTCCACATACGAACTGGGTAGAGCTTTTCCATTTAGGAAAATGGCTTGACTGTCTAACCTTATAGTCTGTGGTCCAGCCCCAGTTCACGCCCTCTGCCTTTTGATGTGGCTGGTCTGTTTGTTCACCAGCGCCAGCGGTCTGCTCTCTCCCATTCAACAATGTGCCACTTGCTAAATCCCTCTCCCTGGCCTGGCAGCAGCAGCATTGTTTGCGTTTTACACTCGGAGGTGTGAAACATGCGGTCTCATTCACACCTCACGAATCCCAGTCCCGGCTGCAGGGTCCATTCTGCTCAGACTAGGAATCAGGTGTGACTTCACACCTGCACTCAAACGTTTCAAATTCAACATGGACTCTCTCTATCAGACACCTGGCACCACTAGCTCCGTCTGCTACCTGAAACCATGAATCATAGACTGGTGATGCATAGTCCTACATACATGTCTAGTTTTGAAATCATTCAGGTAATAGTAAAAACTCATAATCATGGCTTTGTAAGTGGCATGGCATGATGCTAACTAAGATTAAAAGAATATCAATTAACAGTTTCCTGAGTCTCCACTGAAGTTGACCGACAAAAACTTTATGAGTCATTGGTGACGAAACCTATTGAAGAGATGTAGCGGTTACATTAAAAGGATTGCTTGGTTAATCATTGATAAGTATTCCAGACTGCATGGCAACATTGAATAACTTAATTGAAGATTAAGTTATTCAATATCAATATTTACAGAGACTTTTATAGCATTTTGTTTGCTTAACTACAAGGAGCCGCTGAAATATATATATATACAGAAATACTAATGTAGTGAGCTGAACTGAGCAACATTCTGCAGTGGCTTTAAAATGTATTGTCATGAATACATTAGAGCTGAAACTGAAGAGGGGAAACCAAACCTATACTCCTGTACCATACTAAGTTCCTCCTGTCTTGACAACTGTACCAACACCATAAATGGAAGTGAGCTTAATTCACAGATTTGCACTCAGTGAACCCACGACAGTACCCATGACGACCTGTAGTATCAAGACTAGCGGATGACTTGCAACTTGTCGCAGCAAAGGGCATTGGCAAACACATGCATGCACACGTCTTAGAGGCAAAACAGAGCACTATTCCACTGTTCCACTATGGCTCTCTCCCAATTACACCATACTGTACATACATCCAAATAATGCATAGGCAAAATATTGTGTTGAACCATGGATTTTTCTAATGCATTCCTTCAAACTCCAATGCAATTTTTTTTTTTTTCCGTCCTACAATTTTTTTAAATTTATTTATTTATTTGAAAGGGACAGTGCATATTAATGAACATTAGTAGTTACTAAATGTAAATATGCCGGAGTTAGCAAGACTGCTAATTTACATCCGAAGTCCCTTGGCAGGTAACACATAGAAGTTTTTTTTTTTTTTAAAGGAAGAAAGAAAAGATACAAACAATACAATCCACACAACAAGACAACCGCAGCAACAGAGACCAGACAAAACAACAAGCTCAAGGAATACAGTGCATGCTGCAAAATGCACAGTCCATGCGCAAAAGACAGTTGTGCACAAGCATCATACACCACAGGACAAAACAACAAATAGAAAGTCCGATTTTAGTTACACTAATTTAAAAGTGTGTTGAAGCTCTCCTGCCGCATGGAGAGGAACTAGACATTGGTGCCTAGCTAAAA
>OMLI01034561.1:0-20551 GCA_900302605.1 Rondeletia loricata
TTTACATTCAGCACAGATGCAAAATAAAAGGTTGATAACATGGAGACACAAGCAGACTAGGGTGAAACAGTATTTGCTAATTCTTAGCATTCGTATGAACCTACTAGCAGCATGAGATGAGTGGAATTTACTGCGTCAGGACAATTCAGATAGTCAGAAAAGTTGTCATTACATTACATTACATTACATTACATTATGGCATTTAGCAGACGCTTTTGTCCAAAGTACATTTTGTCAACAGTATTCAAACCAACCATATATCACAGTCTTCATCAGCTAAGCATTCAATAGGAATATGCAGCAATAATAAGTAGCATCCGTAGAGTGCAAAAGAGTATAAGAGGAAGAAAGGGGAAGGTGTCAGTTCAAGTGGTGTCCAGGTGTAGTCTGAATAGATGGGTCTTCAGTCTCCGGCGAAAGATGGGTAGAGATTCAGCCGTTCTGACAGTCAATCGCAGAAAAGTAAACTAAATTGACTTTCAAATAGTCTGAAGTTTCTGGCAGACCCCACCCATCTGGTACTACAAGCAGGTAAAAACACATGCTAAGAATTGTCTGAAAAACTCTTTGACCCATGTCTGACCACAACAGCCGCTGCTTAAATCTGGGTTGGCTATTGCCAATGACAGGAAGATACAATACCTGCCACAATATTAAAGCATTCTGTGATTATTGTGATCTTCAACTATACATTGCAATCTCATATAGGGTCCCCCCAACCCAAAGAGCTCGTTTTATTTTGAATTGTACTGTTGGAAAATCTCTTAGTTTAATAATCCAGTTTTAAATGTAGTAAACTGTAAACTGTAAAATGCGATATTTCGTGACAATAAAGCAACACATTAATATCATGATTCTGTAGCATGGCCATACGTCCACAGACATCTTCTGTACACCATCATACTACACAATGCAACTAAAATTCACCATAGCTACTGTTTATTGAATTCCCTGAGGCCTAAGGCTTACAAATGCTGCAAAACAAAGATGGTCTAAGCATGTATCATAATGGACCCATACCCTGGGCCCAATACTAGTCTCAATACTATGCAGGTCACCATCCAACATCCCACTTCTCCTAGCTGTGAGTCTGCTCCGTACTCTCGAGAGCAAATCCTAAAAGAAAGCACCAGCTAAATGGGGTTCCATCTTTGATCTAGCGGGGTGCAAAGCCATTGGCCCACAGCCACAAAGCAGCTTAGGCAATGGAGAGAGCCTCAGAAACATGGTGTAGCTTTCTCACAATGGCTGCTGTTGCATAGACACACCGCTCTTGAGGAAGCAACACGAGAAAGGGCCGGCTCGGTGGTGTTGTCTTGCATTTGCCGCTAAGCCATGTCTCAAGGCTGTTTACTCTCACCAGCTTTGAAGTAACTCCAACTCAAGATGGTATCAGAGGTGTGGATTTTAACCAGGCTTACTTTACTCCACTCGCCATTCTTGCACTACAGAGCAGAAGGCTAAAACTAAAACTACACAGTTAAATGTCTACAGAAGAAGAACAGCTTGCTGCCACTGGAAATGGGTTTGTTTTTGGTGGCGGTAATGGTGATGGTTTTGCTACTGCTCTTGGTTTGTCGGAGGGCTATGAGCTCTGGGACTTGGATCCACATAAAGCTCTATTGAAAGCTGCTGGGAGTGGAGTCCTCTCTTATTGCTCTAGCAGCACAGACACATTTCTCTATTCCCTGTGTGCCATTACTGGCTAATACACTCATTATAACTGGCTTCGGTAATGTGCACAGTCAAGAGCTTTTAGTGAACTCAATGCAAGCCTCTATTTCTTATCGAGTAATTGCATAAAACATATATTTGACTTGGGGAATAAAAACAATATATGTTATGTTACCCATATATAGTACAGGCACTAAAGCCCAAAGCACTGAGAGCAACAACATCAAGATAAGATAATTATTTAGAATTAAGATGGGCGATAACAGTTGTAAAAAGCTCATTTTTCAAGTCAAACTCTTCTAAATCTATATTAATAAAGACCTACCTAAAATGTATGCAGCCAAACTAATTCTGGTTTGTAGCTTTGTGTACAACCAGTGGGATCTTTAGAGCTTTAAGCCTCTTTGCCTCTCCCATTTACTTGCTAATCAAAACCCTTAAGACTAGTAATGGATTCCAATACCTCCTGCATGTATTGTGATAATACCTTTTAAGTTACCTGACTGTATCCAGCCTGTGCTACCTGCATCTTTTCTATCATTCTTCCTATAAGCCCACAGTAAGTACAAACCGACCAGTTGTTCAATCTCTCGAAATCTGAAAAACACAAACTGCTGAGCGGTGACTCATATATCAGTCTATTATACACTACAGGACTGACTGTATTAAACAAATGGCTGGGCCTGCAGCTGGAAAAGAGAGGCAGTATAGAGAGAGCAGAGGTTATTGTCTAATTTAAATCTTGGCCGCCTTCCCGGAGCTGTACCACATTCCAATTTGTGGCTGTGTTGCTTGGCGCTACTGACAGAGGTCCGGCTGCAAATACTCTCGGGCTCCTCTCCAGAAATGTGTCTGGAAACTGACGATCAACAGGTTGGCAGAGATTAACGGCATGACTGGGGCAAATTAGCTGAAATTATGAGAACGCACAGATATGGATGTTTTTGCTTTGTGCCTTTTTCCTCCCACAGTTGTTGCAATAATATATCTATAATCATTATGACTTGGTGTGCATCAACACAGGCTCGTAAAGACAGCCAGTGCATTACTTCTGTATTATCCTTGAATTCTGCAGTGAAATGGCAGCTGGAAACGACATCTGTGAATACACAGCAGTTAGAGGACGGCTGAGCAGCATCTTAGAAGCAATTAGCTATTTCAAGCATTTTCTCCCTGGCATACTATTGTCCATTCATCTGTTAGATTGACAGCACACCAGGACATCATTAGTAAACCTGACGGCTGTTGAGTCGAAGACATTGTTTTCCTTGTGACAGGAACCATCAAGGCTAAGTGCTTCACTAATGTTTTCAGCAGTATTTAAACTCAAAATGTCATTTTAACATTTCCTTCTTCAAAAGCAGCGCGATATTAAGACACCAGACGTGAATAATTACAAACACTAAGCTTCACCTTTCATTCCACATCATTGCACCGACATTTAAAGAGATTCGGAACAAAGACACACTACAGATCTGTTTAGTCATAATGTAAAAATGATTCCTTTCCTCTGTGTAAAACGACAGGTTGGAGATCAAAGGCACATGGGAATGACAGTCTGTGGAGTTATTGGAGGGCTGCCATGTTTTAAAGCATTCCTTTTTACAAGAGGAAAAAAGGTAAGCGAAGCTAGCAAAGTGTTCATACATGGGAGAAAATAAAAAGAGCTCTCTACAGAAATCGTCTTTTGTGTGGATGACACAAATGCGACGAATCAAATGCAACCGTTTCCCCAAAGGTGTGGATTTCATTATTGATAATATCAAGCAAACTATTGGGATTTTTGAGTAGTTTATGAGCCAATTACACAAATCATAAAAGTCAACCATGTATATACATTGCAATTAAAAACTGGTAATTGTAATGTCATTAGGGTTCCACCCTCTCCCATCTGAACTGAGTAAAGTGTGATCCATTGTCTTAATCCAACTAATTTGCAGGGTCTGAAAAAAAAGACACAAGGGTACGGCCTTTTGTACTGTAAATTGTGGTTTTGAAAGATTATCGCACATGGAAGAGTGTACGAGAAAATAACCCTGAATCTGTCTCTTTATACAATTGAAAATATTCGTACATGTTTTATTTGTACAGCCCCCCCTTTACAGCTGTATTGATTTCCTCCTTTGACCACAGCTCCCTCAGAGCACTTTTATCCCATTTCTCCAGTGCAGGCAGCTAAAAAGGGGGTCACTGACATTTTCTGTATTTGAGCCTTGACCTCTATTTTAGGACCATGCTGTGAGTTTCTTCACTGAAATAAATGAGCGCAGGGCACAGTCTGCTCTGCACTCACACCTTCCCCTGCACATGTTCTGCCATCAGTCTTCATTTGTCTTCATTAGGCTCATGTTTGACCTGCTTCTTCGAATCCCTGCAAGTATACAGTCTGTAGAGAGCATCAGATGGTGTGATATCATAGCCCAGGTCTCCTGGCACACTGTTTTACAGACGCAGAGGTGTGGAGCAACATACCACCACAGGCTGCTAGCTGTGGTGAGACAGGTGGAGAGAGAGCACTGCTGTATTTAAGTTAGAGACAGGAAGAGATTTCACAGTCAACTTGTCATCGAGCATTTACCTGGAGCAGAGTTTTAGTGGATGTGTCGATATATTTAAAAGGTACATGCAAACATTTACATTTTGGGTTTATTTACATGTGCTCAGGAAGAATTTGACTTGTAGATGAAAAGTAAGCTCCTTAGAACTTACTTAACCAAACATAAATCGACATGCCGCTCTGTTTTACTCCAGTGTTCATAACCATTACAAATATAACCAAAGCTTTTATAGCCTCAAAATACATGTAAAACGCATGTTTAGCAGTCACACGCTGTCAGTCAAGTGTAATCAAAAGCTCAGTCAATTAACCCAGAACGAAACATTTTAATCCAATTAATCAATTAATGAACACAGACAGTAACGGGAAGACAGGGGGCGCCATGCTGCAGTGACAGACTGGGGCTTTAAGTGAAGAGTGAGGAAAATAATCCCCACTGTCAAGCTGTCATCAGCTAATTTACCTGGAGCCAGAGGGGGAGATTCACTGGACACATAGGGAGACTTAATCTCTTCATTCATCTTTGCTAAAGAGATCGACCCAATTAGCTTGCCACATTGACTGACAGCCCTTTTCACCGTTTGCTTTTTTCTATTTTATTTCTTAAATCAGGAGCAGCGCAGTTTATGCTGGCCCATATAATTATTCAGTGCTACCATACAACAGTGAAATAATCATGATGTCTTTATTCAAATCTGTCGAGTCTGAAATATTCACCACTGCAATTTGCTGTGACTGATTAGCCGATGGGAGGGTTGCTTGGGGATATCTCTCCAGAGCTCTGTAATTGAGCGGATTTGACTTGGGAGAGGTTTTTCTGCTGATAACTACACACACATTCTCTTTTTAGTGTACAATTCTTTTTTTAGCCTCTCCTAAGAGCCAGTGCTCATCAGAATTATGACACTTGCAGAAACAGCAGTATATAGGACAGTTTACACTCCGACTGCCGTCCCCTGAAAATGCTAATCCCTATCGTGTTTAATCTGATGATTTACCACAGTATCCCTCTCTAGAGCCCAGAGACCAGTCAGTGTTGGTTGGCCCGGTCAGTGCAGCATTGTCAGATCCAGAAAATCAAAGATCAGGGACAACAATAGCCAAGGGGACTGCCATCGTGGCCTCTGACATCCCACAATACAATACACTGAATATACTGAATGCTGATGCAACTGTCTGTGTGCCACTACTAATATTAAACTACAGGCTATGAAGAGTTCATTTCCAAAATGATATATGTCTATTTTCAATATCTCTTCAGTGTAGAGGATCCAGTCAGTAAAAGTGTTATCATGTTTGACAACCAACCCCTTGAGTAACCCATCATCAAAAATAATAATAATGGAGGAGTGTCACTTTTTTTGCAAATAGCATTTGTCCCAATTTTGACTGAAAATCTTCCTATCTTAAAATAGAAAGATTACAGCGTTCCTCTCACAAGTCACATGCTGCAGGTCCTGTGAGGTGACAGCTCGCCAACGAACTAGTGATGAGTGATGATCTGTGACATTTTGTCAACAGTCTACTTGCATTCTCTAGCTGGCACACACTTTGTGTGACAGATTGTAAGGCTTAAAAAGGGAGAAAAACAGTGAACTGAAAAGGATAAGCCATCAAATAATGTCTAATAAAGAGCTGTTTCATTATAATCCCCTATGGGTAATTATGAGATGAATATGCCAATCCTGGTTTTGGCGGGTTCTGCAGCCAGGAAAAGCAATACTTACAGCAGTCGTTGTGTCACAGTGCATTGAAAGCAGCTTTCTTTCACATGAAATCTAATTCATTTTGTAAAGAAAAAAAAAAGATGTGCTGTTTTTCTTTTCCAAAACACACCACTAATGCCCTGGGGCATGATTTGTCATTGTTATTCAGCGCTCGCTCACCTACACTTAAAACATGATCCTTCTGGATTTTAATTAAGCACCAAGGTGCCTCCCAGGGGGTTCTGCCTCGGCAAAGAAAACTACTCTGATTTATGTACTACTTTGTTGTTTCTGCTTGAAGCTCGCCTGTTATGAGAGACTGTGGTGATGAATGAACAAACGGGGCAATTATTCTTATTTGTTAATTAGTTCCTGTTAGGAATATATTCTTCTGAAAATATCAATACTTCACAGCAGCACAGTTGAACATGGAGCTGTGTCATTTCATGTTATGTCTCCACCCCACAACAATCAAACAGAAAACAACGATTCTGCTAGACTGGCTGAAGCTGGGTACACTTTAATATAAGTTCCATTAAATTCGTTAACAATTTGTTGCTATATCAACCAAAGCTGATAGGAATTTGCCTCAGTGTGCTCAGCATAAAAACAGGATAAGACATTTAGGTACATATTTACATACACCTCCCATACTTCCCTTCCCATTCTAATATACAGAAGCAAATGGCACAAATTAGTCAAATGAAATCAGTTAAAAGACGTATTTGCAGAGCTCTATACAAGGCCATTTCAATATTAATGCCATTTCAATAGCAAGTACACTTGTGAATCAGCCTCATTAATATGCCTCTCAGCCCTGTTTAGCCCAAAACATATGAACATGGCCTGTGATTAAGTGTCATGGACCTTGTATCTGTGAGAGTAAACAAACAAAAATGGCAAGAGGACAATGTGAGAGTTTGTTTTTAGTTTGACGTGTCAATGCAAAGGCATTGTGATCCTCATGCAATATGACACCCTCTGCAATAGTAACCAACAGGAAAGTCGTAGAATTGAAAAACTGAAATAGGCATAAAATGGAAAAGTAGTACTGCATGAGGATGAGCTCTATATTTACAGTCATGTTTCTGAATCAGCGCAAAACCATCATCTTTTCATCCCTCAGTTATTACAGGGGCCAGACTCTGTTCAGCAAGATGAAAATAAACTACAGCCAGTGTTCACATCTAACATCCTATGGGTAATACACTTGTTAGCCAAAGCTAATATTGATGTTTCTGTGTCTAGAGAAGTATTACTTATTCAGTAATCATACAGCATGGATAGCAGCCAGTTTTCAATGCTGTTTTTAATAACATGCTACATGCCCTGCAATAATAGGTGACAGACTAATATTCACAAGTGACAGGGCGCTGGTCACACAACAACATATTGCTTTATCCCCAGACAAAAAATATCTATCTTTGACTGCATTCATTGGAAATGAAGACAACAAAGGCACTATAGCTCCCAACCTTGCACGCCTCCCTATTGGTTGCTTGTTACGTTGTTGATATAGGAACTGAAGCTGCTGTTGCACTCACTGCATGTTGCTCAGGATGAGTGTGTCTGCTAAATGACTACAAGGTCCACAAGTGCGAATCAAAGCAGTAGTTGAGGGCACATCTCATAACGTGCAATGAAAGTGAGGTTAAGGTGGTCAGCCATCTCAGTGTCACGAGAAGTGTTTCAGAGGCAGATCGTGTACGAGGCCTGCTCTCCTAGATGCATATCAGAAGGTAATGGAGTCTCGGAACTACAGGGGTGCAGCGGGATCGCCACGATTAGCGTGTGGAACTGCTGAAGGTCACCACCGCTGAGCTGTGCAGCCACAAGCCTTCATAAAGCCATGCAGCGTATCATTATTTTCAAAGTGTTTCATTATGGACGGTTAACCTTGGCTAACTCCGAGCTAACACTTTAATCAACTGCCTGTAATGCCTTTGATACAGTGTAATCATTCAGCTTCTCTTCTCGTTCATCAGCAGGAAAGACACAAACGTACTGGGGCCTTACGTAAAGAAGGGACCTCCTTTTTCCAGGTTGTGCAGGTGTATGAAAAGACACACCGTGAGTACGACCCTCCAAAGTCCAGGACCTAGATCAGGTTCCCTGGAAGGAATGTGTCATTTGAAAGAACTGTCAGTGGCAGTCCAGGGAGGGAAACTCCGTCAGTGCTGAGGCCTCACAGACCTTGATCTTGTTTCTACCCCTGTCATCCCGTGCCATGACCACATGAGAGTTCACCGGCAAACAGAGACAGACGCATCGCAATACACAAAGACATACTGTAAATGAGCCCCAACAGCTCATTTACATGAACCAAATTCACTTTCCCAGTAGAGGTTAGAGGGACCAGACCCTTATTGGCTGTGGTTTCTACTGTTTTTACTGAGGCAGTAAAAAGTTTTTACTGAGGCAACATTGTTCCTTTTGATCATGTAATTGATTGGGAGACAGATAGACTCATGGATACTGGGGGTTTTTTCTCAAACCAGTGGATATTACAGTATCGTACTGAGACCTTTCTCCATTCAACAGAAGGCAATTTATTTATGTGACAGAGTAGGGCAATTATTGCTAAAAGAATGATGTGCTGGGTGGAAGAAATTACCAAAACAAACAAACAACATGTCTTGGATAACAGAACCATGCGACCTTTTATACACTGGGACTCAAATAAGAAGTATGTAAATATGAACCCTCATTCTGTGTGAGCAACTTCTAAATCCTACAACAACCGTCACTGCTAAGATATGAGCAATCTTTACTCTGTTCCTTATTGGGCATTTATTAAGGCATCTTAATAGTCATATTTACTATGGCAAGAAGGAAAGGTAGGCCCTCTTTAATGTTTAAAGTACTTTTGAGACCAATAAAAATCACATCAGCAATAAAGACATCATGTTAAAGTTTTTGGAAACCCTCTATATATGTCTCTCTCTCTCTCTCTCTCTCTCCCTCTCTCTCTCTCAGCTGTTTGTACTGACTCTAACTTTTGAGTTTTGCCTTACATGTTTGTCTACTGATTAATTGTACTGTTGTATTGTATGTTATATAGTCAAGCACCACTATTTTAAAAACTTTAAATATTAAATGACTGCCATCACACCTTAACAGCGAGAGAGAGAAAGAGCAACAGTAAGACAGACAGAAATACAGAGACAGAGTAAGGAATGATTGTTCTTGTTTCATTTCTTTATTGAAAAAGAGCAAAGGGGGCCTGGAAAATGATGTGAATGTGTTCTGTGAGATAGATACGAAGACGTTTCTGACAAAACCAATAGGAGAGACATGAAGGGCAAACATATTCTCCTAAGAACAGCTGTTTCATTCCCCTCCGGGACTAAATAGAGGAGGGAGAGAAGCCTCCATCAGCACACTGCACTGAGATCTTGCTAGCATTCAAACTGAGCATGAATTATGGCAAAGGACATTCCCGGGAAAAACAAAGCATGCAATAGAATATTCTTATCAGTCTAATGCATGTCTATAAAAGATCCAGTCAAAGTCTGCCAGAGTGTGATGGCAGTTTTCCAATTTGAGGAGACCATCAAAGCTTATTTAGTGGGTGAAGTGGCTTCATATATTGCAGTATTATTGCTACAGTAAAAACTGGATTCAGATAGATATTAACATTAACCCATTGCCATGAACAGACATAATGTTTGGGAAAGGGAGACTGGCAATCAATGACTACGATCTACAAGCCGATCATGAGAAAACTTGGAACTCAAAGTCCCATAACTCCCAGCTATAGGGAACAGCTTTGATTTCTAAAGTGACCAACGTTATTTAATTGACCTATAAGCAGCAAAGTCAATACATCACTCACTTTTTTAAACACATTTTGGAGACACTTTGGCACTTCATATTGCAAACCATCAAGTCCCATTTTCCATGTTTCCTTATTTGCTGATGACAAAAGGTAAAAGATGTATAGCATTGACCACTACAGCTACTAAATTGAATGTTGAGGATGTTTACAGCTGTGCAAAGTGTCAACATTTTTGGTATACATTTCACAAAGTCATGCAAAAATGTTTGTTGCGTATGAACAGGTCATACTGCAAGTTAGTCTTCCTTGAATACTACAGCAGCTCGTTTCAACATGCCATCTATTTGAGCATTCAAATAAAAGTTTCATTTACCCCCATTATTGCTCTTTGTCCAACAGATATTTGCACACCTGCTGATATTGTCAGTCCCTTCCTATAATACGACCTGGTGGCACATTGCATTATGGGAATGTGTGATGTAGGTGGGGGTAGCTGACAAAGGATGGATTAATCCTCAACATGTAATATTATAGACACTTTAAAGTCCCTGCAGACCACTAATGAGAAGGAAACTCACATTCACTACGATACATGAAAAATATTTTTTGGTAATAATGACTAATACTTACTACTTACTAATACTGTGAGTGGGCTGATTTCCTTAGAATGGTCACAGCTAAACCAGAGCAGGGGAATAAATCTTAAACCCAGCCAATATTTATTGTTTGCTCGACAGGACTCATTTATGTGTTGAGCGAATGGTAACTCGCTTAAAATTTTTTGATATTCTTTATTTACTCGGTCGATTCTACTGCTCAGAAATTGGAAGCTGACTTAAAAGGAAAATAGCAGGAACTGCTGGAGGAAGGAAGTCCAGATAGAGATAACAGCCTCGAAAATATTACCCAGAACTGTGTGAGATGGAGGACATTCATCAATGGCCTCTGCTCCTTGAAAGAGCCGAGGGCTTAAGTCAAGCAAGTCAAGTTGAAAGGAAAACAGCTGAATGTTTTGATACAGTCTCTGAGCCCATTAAGAGAATTGGACATTAGATCTATGAAACATGAAATGGCTGCCTCTCTAGAAAGTGCTTTAAAAATAAATGTGTCTTAACAGCAAGGCACAACACTTATTGAATCAGCCAACCACAAATGATTGACTGGTCCTTTTGAAAACTGCTTAATTCACGGTAAAAGCAGTTTCTGAGTCACAGGGAGTTTTCCCCTTCTCTTTAATAAGTCGGCAAGGTTGATGCTGTCAAATATGTAGTGAGCCCAAAACAGATTAAAACGGTTTATCATGGTGGAAAATATCTATCTTGTGGGGACTCTGCTTTGATTCAAAGGGGCACACTGCTGACAAAAACTGGAAACTGCCCTTCAAACAACTATAGAAGGAAGATAATTCTACCTTTGACCTTATAGGATAAACAAACCCAAATAATAGACTGAACATTTTTCCAAACTTTAAATCCTAAAACTCAACCCCAACCCCGTAGATGTGATTTTCTGATCCTCTATGGGAATTGTGGGTGGGGTCAAAAACTCCTTTTATCATAGAAGAGATCCGTCTCCATGGAAATATATGAGTTATAATTGACTTTGCGTTGGGCTTGCCTTTAGGCTTTGTGGACGTCTTCATCAGTAACCTTTCCATTTGAACAGGTTTGTGTTTTGTCACACAACTTACTTTTTAAAGTGATTACTAAAAAGCCTTGTTAGGAAAGCTCTTCCAATCTCGGTTTAATCACCATCAATCGCTAAATTATCGCAAATTCTCAAATCTGAGATTTCAGGAGACAAGAAATAACAAGGCAGTTGATATTAGAGCAGTAGATTGCATATTGCAGATCCATAATCTTCATTGTGAATCTGATGATCAGCAATCAGGAAAAGTAATCAAGAGGAAAACTACAGCCTTCATGTCCAAGACTTCACGAATACAAGTAAACCACTTATTGCTTAGAGGACATTTTAATGACCGGACAAAAACTTGAAGTACTAGCTGAAAAGCTACCTGTCTTCTTTGATTGTTGCAGCAGCAATTAAAACAAAACATTCTTAGCGAGTTGCATGTTTTGATGGATGGTGTAGTGATGTTGTGTAATGATAAATTATTATAACCCAACACTCCTGTGCATCTACCCTCTTATTATCACTGAAATAAATGTTGCTGAAACACTCATGAAGCTTCAAATTGTCCAGAAGAAGCAGGGTGTGTTTTAGAGCTCAGTGGGTACTAACACTGCCAAGGTTAGGGGTTTGATCCCCAATAGGCTCTCCCATTCTAAAAATGTATATGCACACATGATACTGTAAGGAGCTTTGGCTAAAAGCATCCAGCATGTTGGCAGGGGATCTAATTTGTCTCTGGTCATGAAATCACAACCCAATACACAACACAACACAATGCTTTGTCTGCAGCCCTGTCAGACGGACATGTGATGCCCTTTCGGGTCCACAACCCACCAACTGAGAAACACAGTTTTAGAGTTTGAGCTCTGCCTAAATTAACCATGCTGGGTGATGTTTGAGAAGATGTAGTGAAGTCTTCGAGAGTGCTGATCTGGGTAATGGTCAAGGGCGTAGATTTCATTTCAGAAGTGATAGTGACATTTAAGGCGGGAGGTCTGGAGGTCATACTCCAGAAAAAAAATTGGTCACTATATGCAATTCCCAGCATTTTTACAATCAGGGTTCGAATTTCACAGTGGCTTTGGGGGAGCCCTATTTTCCGGTACGCACTGCTACAAAACATGGCACATGCACGCACATACATGGAAGTATGATACTGTCAATAACATTTCTGAGAGGCTAAATAACAACATAAGGCTACTGTTTCAAAATCAAAGAATACATATGCCGCCATGCATACTGTACACCCTAACTTTAGATTTTTGGTGAAGAGCCATATATTCCTGTTTCTCCACTCACTCCATTGCTTCCTTGTCCAGTTGAAAGGTAACGTTGCATCGCATCGCCAGGTGGCGGCGGTGTCTCGCGCTGAAGACTCTCTCTCCTTGGAGCTGTCACTGTCAGCAACCGGCGCCGCCAGCCCGGCAAAATAACGTTGTATCTGGTGCTGTTGTCATCACTCGTTATCGCTGTCTTTGTTTTTTTGGTGAATCCAAATTGTCCGAGGCTTGGTTGTTTTCGTTTTGACATCCTGACTTATCTCCATATAGACGCTCAAAAATCCCGAATAAAATCGATGTTTTTTTCTAGTTTACCATTCAAATACTGCGCCAACTCAGTGAAGAGAAGTTCAAGTGGCGACGTAAACCTCGGTGATTTGAGTGCAGCGGCGCTACACATGGACGGCCACATTGGCTCGTTTTGATATCGCATGTTTAAAAAAGTGGTAGTGACGTGACACTACCACGTATATAGGAATCTACGCCCATGGTAATGGTCTATGTCTCTCTAAGATTCACATATTCACAGCCTTTGTCAGATCCACCTCATAAACAGGACAGACAACCTGGTCCAACGTTTCCCACAGGTTCAGCTCACAGACAAATTATGCTGGTAAAACACTGAGTTGAAATCAACTGAAACAAATTGAGAAGGACTTTTCATTAGTGTGTGTGTGTGTGTGTGTGTCTGTGCGTGTGTGTGAGCGCATACATGCCATGTGTCAACATGTCAATGTGATCAACAAAATGAAGAGAGTGACAGCCGTGATAATCTGCTGCCACAGGAATCAGAAACGATCAGGCTCATGGTTTACCGCAAGGCCGTTGCAGTCCTAGTTTGGGTCTTTCGCCTACAGAAACAATCATTGTGCACGTCGTAAAAGCCAGTTTCCATAAACATTTACATAGTTTCCACCAATATGTCTCCATCACTAAAGCATCCTTGTGACATAATCATTCCAGGATTTTTGCAGGCCCATACCAACAACCGTCAGCCTTGTTCAGGGGAAGTCCATGCAGGAAACGTCAGGCATCATGCAGGAAGTCGAGGGATGTGGATACAATTTTTTCGCACATCTGTTCTGTGCAGACCTAGATCAGGTGCGGCCTGAATTTGCAGATCATGGCACAGTCAGACAGAGCAGTCATTCTTATGGGCAGGAGCTCCAAGTACAGTATGTCTTCAAGCAGGCAGGCTAAAAATAACACTCTCATCTCGGAGGGAAAATTTGGTGTTTAATAAATCTGCTGAACTGCGTCTCTGACAAGGCACAATTAAAAGACTCCACGAAACACATCAGCTATTCACTTCCTGGATATTTAAACAGTTAACATGTACCTCGGGGTCATATCCATCAACTTCTGAGCTTGACAAAGCAGACAGCCTGTAAGGTTACCCCCCCTCCTCCCTCCCATTTTAAGTTGTGTTTGGATATGTTTAGAATGTGTGTGATGAAATGGCACCAGCTGTGTACACTGGAGAGATGCACACGGCCCCCTGGTTGAGCAGAGTCTTAACCCCTTCCCTCCCATTCAACAGAAGGGACGACAAAGACAAAGGAAGCCTGGCCCACTCTGGCCAGCAGACAATAAGGCGCTAATGCCTGGGGAAGGGGCTCGCTTGCTGCTGTGAAAGTACAGTAATTCTGCATCTTGCTCATGCCCTGAGTTCCCTAATTCCATGTTGTTTTGGGTTTCCTTCCATATGCACGGGGCAATAGGCCCAAGTCACCCACAGGCAGGCTTCTGTTTCACCTACAGCACATTTTATGGGCTCAATAAAGTCCACGGATAATTGCAGCTGCAACCCTACATCATCATGCCAAGTGTTACGGTGCGGACAACTTCCTAATCATTGCTTTTACAGCACACTTAGTCTTTCATATCGCAGATGAGTGGATGATAAAATACAAAGTAGATGTTAAATAAATTCTCAAGGGTGCTTCATCTTTATTCGGTCTAAGAGGAAAGAATGTGCTTTCTGTGCAGCATTAGAGGATTCGTCATCAGGACCATCATCAGTTCCCCGGTGAAGACACTCCTTAAATCAAAGTCAAATGAGTTGGTCATTGTTTAGATGTTGTTATGATGACCCATCCTTGCCTGTTGACACTTTTTACTGAGCACATAAATGTGGTATGTCCTGCTACAACTTTGGCTTCAACATAAGGCCATCATCGACTATGATAGGTCACACAACACAATTTGAATGTGTGCATTTCCCCCTGCAGTGTGCTATGATATTGTCCCTATACTATGTGTGCCAGTATGTGCTGCGTTACTATGCATGTTGTCTTTGTCTCTGCATCAGTGCCACCAAAGACTCTGATCCAGATTCAAATGTGTGAATTCCCAACGCGCTGTGACGTGTCGGCGGTGCTGGAATTGGTTTTGCAAATAAACCTCATGTGTTACCACAAGCGCAGGTGAAGACTTTGTATTATTAACATCTGCTGGTCATTTCAGCCGCTCTACGCCTGTAGCTAATGAAAGGCTACATTAAATGGATACTATATCTGAGGCATTATTAAACTTCAGGAAAATAGAACACATGGCCATAAATATGGCCGTATAACAGAGGGTCCCTTTCACGAAGCCATTTACGTCGATCACAACTGACTTTTTAGAAATACCCAAACCAGTCCAATCCAGACAGCTCCTTGCCTTTGGTTAATGTTGTGCATGATTGAAGAGCTTGCCCAGAAAAACCACATAACTTTAACTGTCCCACATATCACTGGTGTTTCAACTACCAAAATGAGAACTAAAATACATATATATATGGGCATGTATTCATTTAAACTTTTCCAAAGTGAGGCAGCTCTTGTAAATTGTACTGACTACAACCACATGTTCTCTCAACACAAGCCAAAGAGCCAGTAAAACTAAAAGTCATTATCCCAGATAAATTGAACACAATGTAACTGCTCGCAGTTTTTGAAGTACCAACCAATCAGTGACAAAAAGGGGCCTGGGTGGGTACGCCCTTAAACATAGTAGAGTCGCGTTCAACCTTAAATCAAGGCACTTTAACAGAAACACACCCTGCTGTGACGGCCCTGTCACACGTCTGAACACAACCCACTCCATTCAATATTTAGAAAATATAGAAATATTAACCCAGGAGTCATGAAGCGAGCTTTACGTAACCCGTAAGGATAGTTTTCATACAGACGTTGTGTTCAATTCCACCAGATTATAGCGAGTATTTTCCCCTGTTAAATATATTTTATGAACATTATTCCGCTGTGTGAAGCGGTGGCATGTTTCTCTTCGGCACTGCTGTTCCTCCTTCATCTCAGTGCCAAAAAACAGGCAGCTTCATTAGTCATGACTGCAGCACCTAATTAAGTTTGTGCCACTCGTTTGGATTTTTCTGTAAATGTAAAAGAATCTCTGATGTTTCAAAGTGCCTCTGGGCCCTTCTGTCTCTGTTGTCATTACAATTAAACATTTCCTGTGCCAAGATTTTGAGAGGATATTGCCTGCGTTAAAATCAGAACTGTGAATCTAGTGACTGTTGAAAGCACAGTTGTAAGTTTTGCCGTTTACAGAGTTGCTGTGACAGCTTAGAAATGGATTAAAGAAGTAATGCTCCAGTTCTGTGTGACTTGTAAACACGACATGTCTTTTGGATGAGTAACCGCTCTGCATTGTGCTACCTCTCATTGAGTTGATTCAAATAAATTGGAGGCTTATTTGAAAGTTGCATGCAAAAGAGCCTATTTGTTCACCATGGAGAGACACTAATTATCATGTGATGCATGCTTTGTGCTCGCTCTCTCTCTGCTCTCTCCCTCTCTCTCTGAGAGAGATCGGATAAGCACCTTCTCACCCCCCCTCCCTTTTCGCTCTCTCCCTCTCTTTGCATTTTGGCCAATTACTGTTACAGATGGAGAATTTCACTTGAATTGGGGAATTTATGAGCAGACATAAAATCATACTTCGACTCTTACACTAATGCAAAGCAATATAGTTCAGATTTCTTTAGGCTGATGATGAAGACATGATGAAATTGGGCACACATGACAACTTGGCCACATGACAAAGAGCTGATGAAACAGTGAGACAAACCAGGTAACTGTTTTGGGGGGGCATCAGATTGCAAGGGCTAACAAAGCTGCACTATAGGGGCGAATAATTTGGTGTGTGTGTGTGTGTGTGTGTGGGTGTGTGTGTGTGTGTGTGTGTGTGTGTGTGAGTGTGAGTGAAGGCACACCATTGTGTAGAGTTTAGAAAAACAGCACGTTGCGGTTGTGTAATTTTTTTTCTGTCACAGCGATGTTCCCTCTTGCCGCAGCCCATGGGAGTCAAGCTGCTGATGGATCATGGGGCTTAATAGTTCAAGTATTACATCATTGCCATAATATCACAAACCATCAACTCTGTTTTACACAGCCCCGGCTTCCAATCTGAGCATTGATAAACTTGCCTTACCTCATCACTGTTATCCACAGCTTAGAAATGAGACTGCTTACATTAAGACTTAGGCTAGGAAAGTGAATATACCCAAGACTGGACAACTTTAATAGAGCAAATATGTAACTTTGGAGGAAACAGATAAAAGGTACATCTGGTTGTACATCACAGTGGCTAACTGTTAGTGTGACAGTCTGAAGGTTTCATATGAGAAGAGTCAGTGGTGCCATGTTTAAGATAAGTGCACAAGATTAACACAATCCTTACAATGAGTGCTCTGAATGGATAAACAAAATTGTGTGTGTGTGTGTGTGTGTGTGTGTGTGTGTGTGTGTGTGTGTAGGGGACAGCTGTTCGGTAAGTTCAAAATTGTTCAGGACTTAGATAATCAGTGATTTCATTTCAGTAGTATCATCAACAACAATAATCGATGCAGCGACCGCACTGTGTTAAAGCACAGCAATGAATATCCAGTTTGAATAAGGCTATGTTTGTAGCTATTGTGTTATGGGTACGAATGGCTTGCACTGAGGTTGTTCTGCATTTAGACAGAAAGGATAACACATGAAAAGCCTCCATGTCAAAGGGCAGGCAAGTGTTTCCATAACAGGGTAACAGTAGTGAAGGCTAATGAAACAGGATCACTGTTGATTTGACACTTGATACGTCTTGCTGTTTGTCACATTAATGCTCGCAGGCTGCTGTTGCAATGATCCACCACTGATGTTCAGGAACATGAAACTGTACAGCCAACAGCGCCCATGACCACATCAGGGGTGACAGTTCAGTAATGCAGTGAGGAAGGTCTGAGCTGGACCAAAGTAACACCGTGCCACCACACTCTCATTTCCATTCCTAATAGCGACAAAGTTTGTGGCAAGTGAAGACAGCACGCACTGAGCGACTCCATAAAGTCTGCAATCATTGCAGGCTAAAGTCAGGGGGGGGAAACATAAGTGGAGGCATTGTGATATGTTTCGATCCAACATGATTTCGGGCAGAACTGCACCACATAATACTCGATAACAGCGCTGCGCTACAGTGCGCACATGGTTTCAGGTACACCAGTGGTCGCACCAGACAAAACTACACGGAACAGGAAGGATTTCTCACCTTGTTGAAGTTGTAGTAGCCCAAACAGTGGGCAAAATCCAGGTTTGGTGGATCTCCCGGAATAGAATTCCCACCGGCTGTCGGATAAAACCTTACATCCATGGTGTCTCCAGGCGCCGCGCAGCTGTAGCTGTAGCCTACTCTGCACAGAGCTCAGTTTGTTTCTGCCTTTTACAATCCAAGCGCACAGAGAGAGACCGACGGGGGAAGAGAGGCGGAAGAAACTGGCCCAAGCTTGGTCGGGATAGATTGAAATAGTCGGGGGAAAGGGCTCGGGTACAGCAGACGCCTCGGAAGTTGTGAATATTCCTCTTCTACACCTTGACGAGGCGCTTCATTTCTGAGGAAGCCCACAGGAAGGTTGGACTGTGCCCAAGCTTTTCCTTGTGTGTGCGCGTAGCCTGTATGCGCTGTTCGCCCCGTGCATTTACACACAGCTGCTGTATACAAAGAAGCCACGCGACCGGCGGCTGAAAGTGGGTCCCACCTCCTTTTTCTCCCTTTTCAGATGGAGGAGGAAGACAAATGAAAACTGTAATAAAGTGGTAATAATAACCGCGCAGTAAGTCCGCGCGTCAAACACGCACTGTCCGTGCACGTCCGTATCCTCCAAGTTTCTTTCTCCAACTTATAGAAGTAGTTGGTGAAGTAGTTTTAATATTCAAAAGCCCGAATAAGCAGTACCTGATAAATCTGGTGTTTAGAGGGTTTGTACAACAAGCAAAACAACACTCCACAGATCATGTACTACTGGATATTATGTAGTACACTGACTATCCCAGTTCAGCCCTGGCTCTGCCTGCAAAATGTGTGAACAAGCGGGCCACTCCCCAAACACATTAAGCCACTCCCATGAAAACTGCATTTTAGTGCATGTGACATTCTACTTTTGGTTGGCATGACAATAAATTGCAATAAAATGTATATTCATAATGACTGTATAGGCCTATGTGAGCATCATCATCTTCGTTCAGCCTGCTACCTGTATTTCTACATGTTCCTTTTCTGTTGAAGGACTTTGATCTGAGCACCAAGTAGGTTTAAATTAGCTGGTGTAAGTCACTCTCAAGTCCTTTCGAACAGCTGTTACTTATTCGCACTATTACTACATCATCTGTAACAGGTAGTAGCCTAAATAGAAATGCTTATATGCCATTTTCATTCCATGTTTATTTGCATTAGCAGTGCTAATGCTAACAAGAGGCCAGTGACAATTTTTATCCTGAGAAACAAAAACGAATCCGTCAGTTTTTTGAATTTCATACCGGGCTTGGATCTGTTTGATGGGATACCAGAACATTATCTCACAGACATTTCATGTGTTTTAATCTAATTTTCTCACCTCAATATGGGCTCAGCTCTCTTGCCTATTGTATTGGAATGTGATCACCAGGACTACTGTTTTATTCTCTCATCTTAAACATGCATCACATATTTTATCATAGATGTTATCACCGTTGGCATATCAATGCTCACCTATACATAGCCAAATGGTAACCTTGAGTAATGCTATGTCAAACATACAGCAACCCCATGTGTACGTTGTCGTTAATTTGGAACCACATTTGGTGGCTGTGTGTGATATCACCCTGGTTCTTGTTGTGATGTGGAACAACAATAAAGACACACACTAATCCACTGTGACTGACTGTGAATGGTGACATGCAGCCATCCGTCATGCCGTGGATTAAATTGTATCTAATGGAGTAATAGGGTAGACACAGGATACTGGTGGTGAAGACAACAAACCTGCAGTTCAAGTGAGTTGTTTAACTAGTTAGAGTTAGAGTTGGAGGTTAATCAGTTAGCATGGATAAATCAGGGATTAAAGGACTACACCAACTTTTGGGGAGTTTGGCCCATTGGTCACCTTACCCAATACCCAATATAAGAGTGTAACTTCAGCGTGCGATTTGCCGGGGGGGATGCGTGGGATTTCCTACCCTCTGCTTTTCACGTCCCCACCTCTGGTCGTTCGTTTTCATCCCCGGTGGGGATACGATTTATCCCACCTTCTGGTAGTCTGTAATAGTCTATAATAGACTGTAATAGATGGTGCAATTATTTTTCCAAGGGTGCCCTTGGTCCGTGAATTATCTATCTGATGGGGTGAGCACCCGCTCGCTGAAAGAGGAACATACAAGGGACCAGACCTTCAAAGGTGTGCTTCTCGCTCAGCCGAGTGAAGCTCACCAGACAAAGGCACGGGACTTTCGCAATCGGTTCTTCCACGCTCTGGCCGAAAATATAGAGCGCAGACTGGATGACCAGAATGGTGTGCTGTCCGCGGCCGCGGTGCTGATCCCCAAAACCTGTCCAGCTGATGAGGAGCAGCGCATCCTCTATACGGGGACGAGAGAGTGCTGCAGTTGAGTTACACACTCCTCAT
>OMLI01034582.1:0-16541 GCA_900302605.1 Rondeletia loricata
TGGCAGCATTATGTGTTATCGTTACTTTTGAAAAATAGTGCAAGAGTGCTTTATGGACAAGGTTGAATATTTTTGTATATCGTCGGCGTCCGGACCCCCCGACCCCCCACTTAAAATGTGGCCTGACTTGGGGCTATATTCCCGGCCTGACTGATTTTCCCAGTCCGGCCCTGATAGTTACATTGCAGTTTGAGTACAGGCTTGATTAGTTGATTTAGTTGTTTGCTTTGTCACTTTTCAGTTTGAGTTTGAAGAAGACTACCTTCTAGTTTTGTAGGTGAATTAAGGGTTATTGGGACAGTTTTAGAATTTCTGCCTTATGTAAGCGTTCTTCCCATAAATTCAAAACATTAGCCCAATACATGATACATTTCTATAATCCTGAAGATGTTACCTATCCATTTGAGGAGGAAAGAAGGTTATATCATATTCCATGGAGGCGCGGCATACCCTTTTGTGTAAACTGATCCAAAACCATTTTTTTGGGTAACGTTTGGGTAATTGGGACAGCACGTTTGGGTGATTGGGACAGCATCATCATTGATTTAGGCTAGTGTAAGCATATTCAACCTTAATTACACAATTTAATTAGTCCGCTTCTCTATCCTCTGGGCTACCTACCACCAAAGTTGCCCACCTATTATTTATTATTTATTTAGTGGGCTAAAACTGGCCCTGAGTCACAAGCTTATGTAATAACATTAAGCTACCACTATGTGGTCTCATACTATTTAAACGTTTAACCCTGCTTTTCTGTAGGGTTATGTCGAGATAATTGCACTGCCTGAATACTCTTCAAATCGGTCAACAAGTCAGGTTTTCACTGACACTCAAGACTGAGAACTGTATATGCTTCACACGAATGTGCTTAATGCTAGAATGGTAAACCACAATCCCACACCCTTCCCTTTTGGAAGCCTAGATGTAGTCACACTTAGTGTGATAGAAAAGTTTACTTGGTTCAAATAGGAAAATGTTATTAAATTGATGCATTTCAACTCACAGGAACATGCCTGTTGTGTTATTGCACCTATGCTGTAGTTTCCAAACTCATCCCTGTCTGTCAGTGATATAATGGAGTTAGCTGAGGTGGCTGGGTACAGGTGAGGTCAGTGAAGCATGTAGAGCATAAATTATAGTAAGACTATGGGGTGCAGATTGTTAACTTGATATTCAATTTGTGCTGCTGGCCACTTAAGACAGCCACACTTAAATGAAGGATGGGATTAGAGAGTTGGACAGTAATTTGTTGAAATTACCTTTTTTAGTCTGCCCAATCCTGGTTTAGTTTCCTTCATAGGTTAAGTTTAGAGTTGGTGGTGAGTGTTTATAATCGTGTGTGTTTCAAGAGAGAGGCTCTTTTGTGATGTTATCATAGGTCAGTTTCTACATCCAGAAAGTTAAAGAGCTGAACTGTTTACTGGGTGCTTATTGTGTTTGTTTTTTTTCTTCTCACCTGGCCGACCTGCAGGAGGTGTATGACATGTCAAACGGTTACGAAGAACACATGGGAGGGGATGAGGGGAAGGATGCCAAGACCAACCTGATCGTGAACTACCTGCCTCAGAGCATGACACAGGATGAGCTGCGAAGCCTCTTCAGTAGCATCGGAGAGGTGGAGTCTGCCAAGCTCATTCGAGACAAAGTCGCAGGTATGCTACTCCATATCCCACAATGCATTCTGGAAAACACCTTTGACGGACAGACCAGCTTGTCGCTAAAACACACAAGATTTGTTTTGAATGGCAAGGGATTCGTATTACAGACTACAGCAACAATACAGTTGGTGGGAACAACCTCTGAAAATATTTATGTTGGGTCCGTTTTATTACTTTGAATTTGAATCTTGTTCCCTCTTAAGGTTTGGCATTATCAGTAGTCATTTTCATATGACTTGCATATTGGCAGGCTATATACAGGACAGTTGTTGCTGGCTCCTGTGGATTTTATTATGTAATTTTTCATTGAGAGATATCCCAAATTTACCTATTATTTTTTCCTATTAGCTATTGGTTTGATCAAATTCTCACATTCACCACCATAGACTTGTTTTATTTATTACAACCAAACCAATCCTGTTTAATTGAAGTCAATTTATTTGTTTATTTGTTTGTTCCGACTAGCATGCAATGTTTAGATTTGTTTTTGTTTAACTATTTATTTGTTCAGTATGCAGATTTTTTTGAACTATACAACGTTTTTTGTTTTATTTTATTGTTTTCCTTTTTTTCTCTAGGCCACAGTTTAGGGTACGGATTTGTTAACTATCTTAACCCTAGTGATGCAGACAGAGCTATCAATACACTGAATGGACTAAGGCTACAGTCTAAAACTATCAAGGTAACGTGCAATAAGGTGTTCTACAATTCTCAACCCAAAGATGTCATGTCATGTAACCCTCCTGTGGCTCCTGTGCCGTCCGCTACCTAGCTAGTACATGTCAGCCCAAGGAAGTGGTACTGTTTTGATAGCTCACTTACTGCCCTACCTGACAGTATACACATCTATTGAGTTTTACTTTCATTTTATCTATTGCATTTGATGAATTCTATCTGATTAATTATAAAGTGTTTCATTCCTAAGGATTACTTTTCTTCAATTTAATTATTTTGTTGCCATGATTTTCTCATATACTTTTGACTGCACTCATTTTCACTCAGACCAAACTCTAATACCTAGACCATCTGAATTAGATGATAGTTTGCAATCAGATCATTTAGATCACTGTTTTCTTTATTTGCATTACTTTTATTGCATCTTTTAAATACTTAGACATGGCTTACTATTCAGACATTCTGGATAATTGTTACTATTGTAAGCGTAACTAATTGTTTTCGATTCTTCTCAAGAGCAACATTTTGAGTGATTTTAGTGCTCATTATACTTTTGATAATTATTAAAAATAAAGGATTTTTGGCATTTTATTTTGTATTTGTGTATTGGCAGTGGTTTAATGAGGCTTTTGTCGCTTCCTGTTGCCAGGTGTCGTATGCTCGGCCCAGCTCTGACACAATAAAGGATGCCAACCTGTATATCAGCGGCCTGCCCAAGACCATGACCCAGAAAGACGTGGAGGACCTGTTTGCCCGCTATGGACAAATCATCAACTCCCGTGTGCTTGTTGACCAGGCTTCAGGTACGACAGGAGAATGAAGAGATCCTTGCTTTGTTTTATTCTCTTTACCAACAGATATCACCTCTATTGTGAAAATGTTTACCATCATCTGTTTTGATAACCGCCACCAGAGACCAGCTGTATTTATTTTGAAATATGTCTGCTGTCGTGCTTGGCATTTTTTTTAAAGGCTTGTATCCAGGGTCTGAAATGAACGCCTGCCAAGTGCCAAATGCTGGTAAAGTTTGTATTTGCTGGATAAATCAATGAGTGTCACCTGCCACACTAGCCGCTAACTTTTGACTCTGTATCAAACAGGCTTCTGATTGGCTGCCTGTAATGCTGGCTCTGCACCAAAGCAGTAGTGTTTAAACGTCTGTTTCTCCGCTGCCTGGATGTTTAACTAGCCTATTGTTAGTAGAAACGTAATACTATTTCCACGTGGCGACACACATTAATTGTTTTGGCCGGTGGCAATTATTCCTGGCAGTTAAACCTTTCCATTGAGCCAAAAAGTTATTTTCGGACACTGCTTGTATCAGAACAGACAAGTTCACCTCAGTCATCAGCTGCCCCTTCATGTGAAGGTCTGTCCCGTGGGGTGGCGTTTATCCGGTTCGACAAGCGGGCAGAGGCAGAAGATGCTATCAAAGACCTGAATGGCCAGAAACCACCTGGAGCCTCTGAGCCAATCACAGTGAAATTTGCTGCCAACCCAAACCAGGCGAAGAACACCCAGCTCATCTCCCAGCTCTACCACAACCAGTCCCGACGCTTCGGAGGACCCGTACACCACCAAGCACAGAGGTTCAGGTGAGAGAAGTTGTGAACACGCACACACACTGATTAAAACTGACTTGATCTTTCTTTATACAACAGTTTGAGACAAGCAGTCTGATTAGTGAAAGCCTTGATTTATGGGAATTACTAGCCTGGTTGGAACCAATAAATCATGGCTACCCTTGGCTTATTGGTTGCTATGCCAACTCTTGTGGTAAGCAGGAAGCTAGTTGGCAATCTTTCCTGTTTTCTGTCATTTTTCTAAAATATCTTGTTTATGTATACTACTTTCAGTCAGTACACATACACTAACTGTTGTATGAAAGACATAATACTCAAGAGGGCTTTCTTTACTGTGATTATGGGTACAAGGTGTAGCAAAGTATCGCCAACAGCACCGTAATCACGATGTAGAATGTCCCTCCGGGTATTACCTGCTTTATTGACACACTTCATATTCAGAAGCCATATCTCTTCTCATTGCCAGGTTCTCCCCCATGAGTGTCGATCACATGGGTGGCATGGGAGGCGTCAGCGTTCCTGGGAACTCCACCGCCGGCTGGTGTATCTTCATCTACAACCTGGGCCAGGACGCCGACGAGGGCATCCTCTGGCAGATGTTTGGCCCCTTCGGCGCCGTCACCAACGTCAAGGTGATCCGAGACTTCAACACCAACAAGTGCAAGGGCTTTGGCTTCGTTACCATGACTAACTACGAGGAGGCGGCCATGGCCATCGCCAGCCTCAATGGCTACCGGCTTGGAGACAAGATCTTGCAAGTGTCCTTTAAGACCAGCAAGGGCCACAAGTAGAGAGAGCTGAATGATCAGGAGCAGGAGAGAGAGAGAGAGAGAGGCAGACAGACAACCTGCGCCAGGCTTTCATTGCAGAGTAGAAATATAAGTTGGCAAAGTTTGGCACAGCAATTTGGTTTTTAGTGTATTCTGACTCAACACAGATGTTCACTCTTCTGCATCTTTGTACTTGTGTAAAAGAAAGTGTCTAGGCACAATTGTTGTTGTTTTTTCCCTTTGCTTTATCTCTTTCTTTCCTTTTCCCCCCTCTTTATACTCATACTTGGGGACACTAAATATAGTAAAAAATTTTAGGGAAGGGGTGGGCATGAATCCCACGATACTCTGACCAATTTCACATTTTGAGAATTATTTACCTGTAAGGCTAAAATGTTGTCCTTATGTGCCGCATGTACAATAGAGTCACTATAGGGACTAGATAAAGGATTCAGGCCTGCACACGTTTAGCAAAGAGATCTTGGCGGCTCACTGGAAATACAGAGTAAGTATCAGAGGAAAACCCTGCACACTGCTCTTCCAAGTGTCAGACATTTCGGTTGATGTTTTGTGGTGTATAGAAGAGAGAAAGGAGGCAGTGGTTGTTTCCTTTTGGAAACGCAGTGCTCTGTCCTGGACTCTGGTCCCTATGTAGAAATAGATGCCTTAAATTATCATCCAGCAGACAGACAGACAGACAGACAGACCTACCTACCAACCACGCCCCTCACTATGTCGAGTCAGTCTAAGAGCAAAGCACTTTTAACCAATCTGTTTTAGGCTACTATGAATATCAGTCTTTTTGATGTTATCTATGACTTTCGCTTCCCCTCCTACTAGGATAACAGAGTTTTAAACATGGCAGGCTTAGCTCTGGAGGGAAAATGTTTTTTGTTTTTGTTTTTGTAATCTGTGTGGGGTGTGTCTCTTATAAATCGTATCTCAGAAAAGAGTCCTGTTGAAAATGACTCCCAGTCAATGAGTAGGGAATTAAGATGGACCAAAGACAGGGATGGATTTTATTTTATACCCCAGATGAATAATCTGAGCAGATTTTGAGAAGGTAAATGTACATGTTTGAGTTTTTGAAGAGGTACTTACTAAGGCTATATCTAACACTGACTGAGAGCATCAGCACTCTTTGGCTCAGTTCACAGTTTTTCTTTTGTTTTTCTTTCTGAGTTATTTTGTTTTCTTTTTGTTTGAAACTAATTTTTTCTCTTCCAGAGGCATAGATTTATATTTGTTAAATTAACGTGTTTGATTAACGAGTGCTTATCTCGAGTTTGTGGAGAAATTAATGGCCTTTGTTAATGATTTCAGTTTAGATTTGCTTTATTTTCTTCCTTTCTTTTGTTTTGATTGTTTCACTTTGAACATAAACCATTAAATTTTCTTTTGTTTTTGCTGAAAGTTTGTTTGGTTTGTTTCTTTTTTTAATTTGGATTTGGTTTAGTTGTTCTATTATTTTTTTTAGGGACAAAGCTGCAGTACAGATTCCATATCCATCCTCAGACATCAGTCTTTGACCAGATATCTGGATTTAAGTAGTTTTCAGTGTTTTAATAGGTTACACAGGTAAATACGGCACCTGCTTGCAAAATGGCCTGTTCTTTCTGAAAAACCAGGCTGCGTTATAGAAAGTTTTGTCATTCAGTGTCAATACTGGAGGCATCATTTGGCCATTACACATTGGAGATGGGCTTAGATGGTTGGAAGATTGACGTACCATATGGACCAATGCCATTTGAGACAAGAGATTGTTAAACCTTCACATAAACACTCAGAGGAAGGTGATTGTCCAAGGGGTATTTCTTGAAATAACATTTCATTGACAGCCAGATAAGGGATCAAGAATTCTGTGAAGACTGTAGAATTTGGCAAATGGATGTTGGTACTTATCGATGTCTTGTAGGCACACCAGCTTGTTATCTTGTATTATGAACAGTCGGTAAGTTAATGTCAAGATACATTTTTTTGTTATCTGGCTAACTGAACTGAACTGAACTGAACTGAGTAAATCATCATCTTGAAATACCCCACTGCTGAGGGAGGGTGATTGTATATGGTTGGTTGGCTCTCCAGAGAGTGGAAGCAAGCATTCAGGTTAGCCCAAGTGCAACCAGATATGTTGTGTATCAGCAGTGTTCAACACTGCAAATAAGGATAGACTTAACACGTATAGTGCTTTTAGACCCCAACCTATTGTTCTGATTGTTGTCTGGGGGGGGGGTTACATTTTAACAAATTAAGATGTTGAAAGTTTGTTGTTTGCTTCGCTAATACCCGCGCACACTCCTCTTCATTGCAGTCAATGAAACACTCCTTATATCATAGTCCACAATTTAGAAAACATCAGAGGCATATCACAATAATATGTCTTTTGACTGATATTGCATTGCCTTGTTCTCTGAGGTGGTTGAAAGGTCGAATAAGATTGACAACATTCATAACTTTCTGATTCTCTTATTAACTTATGTCAAAACATACTGTTTCTTTGCACTTTGCTTTTTTCTATACAGACCTTGGTCTTTTGTACCAAATGTGTGATATAGCTAAGAGAGACCTGACCAATCACAAACTGGACAGAGGAACAATTATTTGTGATATAGCTGCAAGTAGCAAATTACCCCTGGGTCCAGTACCTGCTCACACACGTTTTAGGAGTTTACTTTTAAACTGGTTGATTTTCTAGAAATAATTTCCATGACTATCCACTGACATGAATGCCCATTTAATATGTGTGCCCCCTCTTAGAGGAGCATTTCCATTATAAGCTTCAAATTGAGGCCGTAAAAGTACTATAAAAAAAAAAAAAAGATATTTAATCTCCATTTTGTGTCACAATTCTTAACTTTGTGCAATATTTGGTGACTTTCGCTCAAAGCAGGTAAGATGTGAAGAGACATTTGTTTAATTTGTTTTAGTCTTGACTTTTTGAAGTTCTTTTCTACTGACTATGTTGCTTACAATGTTCTCAGCAGTCTGGAGTTGCATGAAAGATGGTAGTTTTCTGTTTTTGCGGGGCAGTCAATAACTGCGTTCTGCCTTAATTTATGTAGGAATGGTGTATTTGACATCAGCAGAGGAGGCACAAACATAATTTATTTGACAATGTATGCAGTTATAGATGTTACTTGGAGTGTTTTTAATGGTTTATTGATTTGTATGTTCTTGGTTTTGAATGGACGCCTCAAGATGATGTCCATAAACTGTCTTCTAACATTGGATCATTTCAATAAAACATGGAGGCTTTTCAGAATTGAAAAAGGAATGTCTTATTGTGGTTCTGCAGAAAGTGATTTACTCAAAGGCGAAATACGTACATGCGCGCTCACACAGGCAATATTGCATTTATCAAATGTCTAAATAATGTGCACTGTAGCAAGTATACATATTCTAAAGCAGTTGATCTGAAAATGTATTCACCCATCTTTTAGTGGTGGTTACATTTCCTATTTTACCCATCAGCACGCCACCCAATTCTCAAAAATGCAAGGCCACTAAACCATCTTTTGATTGATTCTTAATGTAAAACTAGAACAGAATCACTTATAAAAGTCTAAAACGGATTGAGGACATTGTGTGACTGAATTGTCACTTTGTGAAAGTACAGACAAACCGTTGTACATTGACCTCAATATATGTGACAACGCAAGTGCAAATCCAGAGTCAAAACACAAAATGTTTATTATTGTGCTGCAGATTTTTTTATGTCAGTAGTCCATTTTGTTCACATGGATTAGACCCAGTGATTACTGTCTCAGGCCAGATGGGGGAGACATAACCACAGATTCTGTGGCAGGTTTGGCAATATGTTTCTTCTGTAATTGAATGCTCCATCATCACTGACTGGTGCTTTTGTGGTACCTTCAGTAATTGCATGTGTCTGCCTTTCAATACATGTGTAGTATGTGCCTTTACTTGAATGTAATATCTGCATTGGAATGTCCCTTTAGATATCTTATTTTTAAATGGCTGATAAGTTCCCAACTTGTCAGAATATCTACACATTTGAAAGTGGGAACTTCCTATGAGTTAGAGGTAACAAAGACAATACACATACAGTTGGCAAGCTATCTGGTCAAAATGTCTTGCCCTTCCTCGTCCAACATTCATTTGTGTGTAGATGCATCTACTTTCTTAATAATGTTCAATTATAAATACTCTGACCAGCCCAAAATTGGGTGGAAAGTATAAAAGTACTTTAACTCAATTGATGTACTTGAATATAGTTTTGAGGTATGTATACTCTTGCATTCCAATTTTAGGTATCTTAATACTTTCACTACATTTCAAAGAAAAGATCCTACTTTGTACTCCACTATATTGATCTAACCTATACAGTTACCAGTTGATTGAAAGAGAAAAGGTTATTCTGATAAAACAATTCTTATTTTTGTTTTTGTTTGAGCCAGCCATCTAATAAAGTAAGCCATCAGAGAAAACAAATTGACCACTGATGTCTTTAGCTTAATGTTTCAGAGAATACTTAAGTCAGTGTGTGAAAGTCACATTTTGAAATACTACTACTAGTACTAATACTACAACCAATAATAAAGTAAATCCCTGACAAGTAATCAAGACTTTGAATACAACAGATCTTTATTAGAAAAACACATGAACAGTATGTACACAAATCAAAATCAAACGCACTGGTATAAAAACACTTTCACAAGTGATCATCTTATGTGACTTCTATGTTCTAGGATTACACTTAATATTTTTGTTTTAATTTATAGCTATAATTCACATATATCATGGTTAACAGATGAAATTTCACCTTGTCAATATCAATTTGTTACTTTTAAGTCTTTCAAGTTTGCAAGATTCTCAGCAAGAGTCACAGGACTGAGAACATGTTAAGGCAACTCAAAACCCTTAGAGGTAAACCTACAAGTAAACTGCATTACCGTGAGAGAGAACAGGCCTACTGTGAATCTCTAGCTGTCACAAGTGATTGGTAAATGATAATTAATCTATATCTCTCCCAACTTGTGCTGTCAAAGTATGCCATCATTGCATCATCATTTTGTCTACAGATACATTCAGAGAATATTGAACGAGTGTGTGAGATTCATAATGTGTCAAACTCACACTTGTCATTACTTACATTTCCTCACAAATACAACTCACCATATTCAGGTCATCCAGTCAAAAATAAATGGAGAGACATATCAAGGAATGAAGGTTTCTCTTTTGTCATGGCACAGGCGAGATCAATTTAAGTCCTTAAGCCCAAACCTCACAAAATGCTCAAGCTTTGGTCTCATTTAGGTAATTCACCCACAACTGTTGGTTATGCGCTCCAACCAAGCTGGATCTTTAGGACTGCTGATGGTCCTGAGAGGTGGATCTGTGCTGTAGAAGGCAGCGCTCCCCACTGTCCATCCTGTGAAGGTCTCTCAGACGTGGCAGAGGTTGTAGCAGGCCACAGGTCTCTCCGTTACATTGTCTCCATCCACCTCGAACACAAAATCACAGCGGTGGGCCATCAGGGGCGCCTCGGACAGCGCCACGCTCTGATTACCAAAGGAGAGTACTGTGTCTCTCTGTAGGAAAGATGCCACCAACAATACAGTTCAGTCAGTTAACAGTAGTTTCCAGACATTGTTGCTGGGAATGTTTGGCTTTATCTCAAGAATTACATCAAAGCAAGTGTCTCAGGTGCCATAACTTATAGAAATGCACACAACAACAAATAGAAATGCTCCTTACCCGTTTGGGGCCACCACCGTTGTTGGCAGCAGTGGTAGCAGCAGTGGCTGCCTTCTCGAAGTCCTTCCTACATAGATGGGCCATAATCCCAGCAGCCAAGGCATCGCCAAGAACATTGATCATTGTCCGGAAGCGATCACTGAGAATCAGACGGAGAAAATAAGTTATACATGACACCACCCCAGCAGCCCATAAAAGATCCATCTTACACAATCTCAATTCATTACTGATGTTATAGCATATTAAGTAAGTGGGACTCACAGGACCCAATCGATGGCCACAATCAGGGTGATATCAGCAGGTGGCAACCCCACAGAGGTCAGGACAATCACCATGGTAACCAGACCAGCCTGAGGTATCCCAGCTGCCCCGATGCTGGCCGCTGTTGCCGTTATACTGATGAGAAAGGGCCAGGATGTTAAGGATGTAATAGCCAGACAGTCCTTTACATAACAAACTCATCATGTCAGGAGAGAGTGAGTAGAGGAGACGTACAGATAAAGGAGTCTATTCTCACCTGATTGTGACCAGCTGGCCAAAGTCCAGCTCATACTCATTGACCTGAGCGATAAAGATGGCCGCCACAGCCTCATACAGGGCTGTTCCATCCATGTTAATGGTGGCTCCCACTGGCAGCACGAAGCGAGCGATCTGCCTGTTTACTCCACAGTTCTCCAAGAGACACTTCATGGTGATAGGCAGAGTGGCTGAGCTGCAGAGGAAGAGGACGAGGCAAATGTGGGGTACGTTAGGATACTCACATTAACTCACTTAGTCCTAAGTGGTGTTTCGACTGCCAAACACGACCAACAGAATTGGCAGGCTACAGCGCTGCTCTACATTTGGACACCAGCCCCCTGGCTGACACGACCATGAATGAAGGCTTTTGGGTGTAGGTGCTCAAATAAAAAAAGGGTACTGCAGCACCTTAAATCATTTTGGAGTGCCCTTTTTATAGGAAAGATACCTCTTTGTTTTATGGACTTCCATCCCTGTTTCAAGAAGGGTTATACTGATTAATTGGTTGGCAGAATGCAGATATATTGGGCAGATATTGGCCTTTTATTAAATATCGGATGTTGGGCAGTCATGTCGTCCACCTCTGATGTGATGGAAAAGCATAAAATTATGTATTTTTCTAATTAATTCTTAATTTGAAGGCCCAGTAGGTGGAGATTTTCAGTGTCACATGGTGGTCTAAATGCTATTTCAGAGGCTTTTCCACCTTGCCAAGAATACAATTCTGGGGGAAACACTGAATACTTGTAATTTTTTGGCATGAAGATATTGAATATCGGCACACAATGTCTTTTAGAATACATATTTCTAGGAGGGCAGACTGAAAAGGGGAGAGCCAAGGCGCAGGGGCTTTAGGAGCCCTCATGGACTGGAAAAACATCACAAGGCCCGTCTCCACGTACCTGGATGAGGTGGCCAGTGCGATGACAAGAGCCTGCAGCAGGCCTTTGATATAGGGGAAGGGGTTTTTACGAGTGAAGAGGAAGAAGAAGAGTGGCAGCAGGATGAGGCCGTGCACAAACAGACCAGCCAGGACGGTGATAAAGTACATGCCCAGCTTCTCCCCCAGGTGGGCCGGGTCATGCATATCCAGAATCTTCCCTGCCACCAGGAACACAATGCCGAAGGGGAAATACCTGCACAGAAAAGCAGAGGGAGAGATGGGAAGGGAAGTTAATGCAGTGTTGTTGTTATTGAGAAGAGAAGAGAAGAGAAGAGAAGAGAAGAGAAGAGAAGAGAAGAGAAGAGAAGAGAAGAGAAGAGAAGAGAAGAGAAGAGAAGAGAAGAGAAGAGAAGAGAAGAGAAGAGAAGAGCTATCCTATACAACCCAACAGATTTGCAGGCCATGTGAGTCTACTGGATGTGTGTGCTACAGTGAAGTGACGTGTTTGCTCTTAAGCATGCATGTTGTCGTGTAACTGTTGATCTCACACCTCACCTTCTGGCTCAGTATTTGCATGGTTGCATGTTGCTTGGTTGGCTAAAGACCTAAAGCTGCTTTAGAGCAACCTAGCTCACCTCCCTTTCACCTGGGTCTACAAGACTGAACTGTGATCTGTGATTTGATGACTTAGTGGTTTTTACTTTTTTATAGAGTGACAAGGAAAAGAGGAGTCACGTTGCCATCAGCACAACTTTCCTGTGACGCTCTGCATGCGACAGAGAGCATGCCGACTCTGCCTGCGCTTACAAGAAGATCTCATCCATTAGTCTAATGCTATCCACTTTCCCAGCCAATTATTTGTACGCAAGTAAGTGGTAGACTGATATAAACAGTATGAACTTGAGAGACCTTAGTCAAAAGAGTCAAGAAATCTTTTTTCACATTTATTTTTCTATATGCTATAGGAGCCGAACCTGTGTAATCAAGCTGGGCAATTTCAACCTGGCTCTGACATTACAAGAGGACTAATGAATATACCATAAATGTCAACTTTTCAAGAACAGGAAAAACTGCCTTGTTTTCAGCTTGACTGACATGCATTTAGTCTATCCAACAGGTTTTGAAAGGTTTTTCATCAGCACAAGCGTGGTCGAATTGTCTCATCCCGTAGAGGAGCATGTAATCCTTCAACTGAAGTTAAAACATGGGGTTACAAGGGTTTCCCATGACAACAGTGATATATTTGATTTTCATTTTGCGTTTGTTATTTCGCATTGAACAGCCTAATCTCTTTTTATTGAGTGTCTCCTTGCTCCATTCATGCAGATGTAATTCAAGAGTCCACTCATCCCCTGGTCACTATAATCAGCTCCCGTGGAGAGTGAAGGACAGTTCAGACGGCACTAGTGATTCTCCATTAAATTGCTGTGAATGGTATTTATTTTTAGATGTCATCTGGCTGTGCTCTGTAATCTGGCGGTAGTGTGTCTGTTTTTGTATGTGTGTGTGTGTGACAAAGTAGTACATTTACAAAAAGGAGTGGAACCTTACCACATAGCTGCGTTAATGATCTTCATGACACACTCGTTGATGCACTGACACACGTTGACTAGTGGCGCTCCACGCTCTCCCATCTTCCCCAGCAGCAGGCCTGCACAGGAAAACACAAACATACATGTTCAGTTTAGTTAGTGTGTGTGTGTGTGTGTGTGTGTGAGAGAGAGAGAGAGAGAGAGAGACATACACTCATGCATCTTTGTGTGTTTGTAGTTATTGCACTTCCATCATTTCCTGTGTAATTATCGATACCAATTACTTGTACAACAATGTGTCTTACCCATGGTGGCTGAGAAGATGACAATCCCCAGTACATTCATGCCCTTGCTGTTGCCGGGGACGATCTTATACTTGATGTCCGGAGCAGGGGTGATCTCCAGGAAGACAGGGTGGCCCAGACGAGGGTTGTGGTAGTCGGGCATGACATACACATAGTTGGCCTGAGACTCTTTTACATTGGAGCTCTGCACGATGGGCACCAGGTCAGTTCGGTACTGGGGTGGGGCGAGAGAGAACAACCACAGAGGTTGGTTGAAATGTGCAAATAAAAACTCGAATAGCATTGTGCAATGCATTATGCTTTACAGAGAATTGGTGTGTACGGCTTTTTATAATTTTAGGGTCACAAAAGCTGTTGTCCACTCACCTGTTGAAAAGTTGCTTCAATCAGATTTGACGGGATCATGTTCCTATAAAAGACGGTATAAAGACAACTGTATTAGATCCTATTTCTTTGGCGTAATATGCAATAGAACTTATATCTATAATGTTTTCTGTTGTATACTATTTCATTTCATTTTTCATCCAAAAAGGCAGCCTGAAACATTTCAGCTCTAGTGTGTGTAAAGAGCTGATGCCATTTGAATATATTTTTGGCATGTTTGTTCAAATCCCCAGTGGCCGGATGGATCTAAGGATTAGGGAACAATGTGAAAGGCTTAACAAGGCAGACACTGTTTCCGTTCTCCTGGTACAATGCGATGCTAAGCTGCTGTTACAAATCAGTCAGCCAAAATGTAAGAAAAAACTAGCCGTGACATTGTTAGAAGAGCAAATGCCATTGCAATATAATAATTAATTAAATAAATAATTATTGTGTGGATGAAATTATGTGAGATAATGCCTGCCTGGTTGGTGTCGAAAGCTAACATCTGTATGAATATTTAAAATGTCTGAAAAAGATTGAACATATGTTTAGATACAAGATTCAAGATAGAACTTTGTGAATTTCTGACCAACCAGTTTCATGTATGAAATGCTATACAATTATCTGTATGGCTGTCATAATGAACTCATGGTAGGAAGTAAGGAAGATTGAAAATTCTGCTAGTGTGTCACTTAGTGTCACCTAATGTACATCCCTATTATTGGTTGTAGCCAGATAATATTTGTTATTATAATATTTGTAATTCCTGCATGACTGACATTGGCTGTTGGCTTTGTATTCAAGCAGCATTACCAGTAATCTGATTGGATGAATTATGTTTAGCGTTACCACACTAAATGGATGGATCAACATTAATTTTTTATTTTTTTTAAAAAAGGAAGAAGAAAAATAACAACCAGGCCAGGGGTTACATTTTCACCACATTGACAAAGGCAATATGGCTGAAACGTTGGTATGAGCATACCATTTTATTTCTTCCTTTTCTGTAGCTACTTTGCCACCACCAGCACATCACTAGGACGTTTATCTTTCTTTCACGTGGTTACATTTTCACACACCACAGACAAAAACAGAGAGAAGCCTTTAGATGTTAACAAGGTGGGAGGGCGGAGCCCGTGTCAGGCACCTGGTCTGTACACGGTCTAAAGTACACGTTATAGGTACTGACCTTAGCAAACGTGTAAGAGGACTGAACACCTGGTACTTGACTTACAGCGACAGGCCACAGCTCTCTAAATATAATCCAATCTAAGAAGAAGGTATTATTGGACCTCTGACATGAATGGCCCCACAGTAAGCCTGTACACACACACACACACACACACCAGACTGCAGGCTCTACGCAATAAAGTCCATCAGTGTCCAGGGACCTTCTAAGAAAGTGGAGGCTTAACAGATCACAATATAATTACTCTCTATTCTTAGGCGACCTGCTGCCGTAGGAGTGACACTGCAACTATTTAGTAGCACTTCTTTTTTTTTTGTGGCAATGATTCAATGCTGAAACACTCACACCATTGGCCAAAAGCCTGAAAAGTGATATGAGGTACCTTCCCCTTCCTCTTGCTTATTTGTTTATTTATGTGTTTCTGGCATTTCAATTGTTTTTTCATTCATTTTTCTACTTCCTGTTTTAGGAACCAGACGGTTTACTTCGGGTCCACAAAATTATGGAATAAAATGGTTAATCAAAAGAAACCACACGATCAGGAGGCTTTATTGGATGATTCAGTGATTTCTGACTGCTGCTTGCCTTGTGGAAGATATTATGTCAGCACCCAGGGTCACACTGATCCCTTAAGAGTTTGTGATTAGTGACCTTCCTGTTAGGGGCGGTTATAGGGAGGTCACTAGGTTTGAACTGGATCTATGCTGGATTTAATGGGTCTGTACTGGTTTTCCTAGGGGTTAAAGGGTGTTATGCAGCAAATCCTCATCCTTGAAAACAACACTAATAAGATAAGAGTAGAACATCAGTTCAAGTCTGCCTGCAAAGCCCCTACCGGAGGGGATCTCTTCTAACTTTGGCAGTGCAGTTGTGAAGTACTTTTTCCATCCATCAGATATTTTCCAAAAATAGCAGAGACCCCAGGTATGTTACTATATTTAGCTTACAGGGCTGCTCAACAGTTCTTTGTGGCTTTACTGTTTCCTTATTTGTTCTACAGGGAAAATCCACACTCAGGAACATACGGCTAATGAGAAGTGGAAAACATCTGATTACCTGGAAAGTCTTATTTGTTTACTGTGTTTCGACAAAATGCTGTATAATCCGCTCACAAGGGGGATGTGAAAGGTGGGTGGTAAAGGCAGAATATCTTTCCTGAGTTAGACTGACTCATTATTAACAATTTAACTCAATTAGATTTTCATCATGGAAGAAAATACTTTTAATTTGAACACAAAAAGTTTGACGCTAGTTGAGTCAAGTCTGATACATGCCCGACTCATGAGCTTGGTTGCATCGACATACTCTATGCCCATCCTATACATTTCTACTTGTTGGTTGTC
>OMLI01034593.1:2562-15928 GCA_900302605.1 Rondeletia loricata
GTGAGGAGAGGTCGTTCTGTCTAAACAGTCACAACTAAGCCGCATTGTTGTGACTCCCAAAAAGACCTCTCAGACGTCATTACACACACACACACACACACACACACACACACACACACACACACACACACATACATGCAACTCTGATGTCACAGCCTCTCCCTAAGATCCCTTAGCAACTCTTCTAGCAACTAGCAACGCTGTGGAATCCCTCCGAAATAGTGTGTGTGTGTCTGTGTGTGTGTGTGTGTGTAGGGCTAATTTAGGGTCATGTGTGTATGACAAAGACTATAATAAGCAGAGTGTGAGAATCTCATTGATTGGTCAGCCAGCTCAATTGTCAAATCTCTGATACAGTTAAACACACTTTCAGTCAGAGCTGATGGAGGGGGGTGGAGTCTCGGAGATGGAATATTCTGACTAGGGTTAGAACGATATATCAGTTTATCAATATATCAGGCCAATATTGGCCTTGTATTAAAAATCAGATATTGATAGGTCAGTGTCGTCCACCTCTGATATGATGGAGGTTCCTAGTCTGGGATTCAATGGAGAGTTTTAGTGTCCCATGATGGTCTAAATGTTTCAGAGGTGTTTCCACCCTGACAAGAATGTAATTATAGGGGAAACACTGAATACTGGGAAGTTTGGAATATTTTGGCATGAAAATTTTTACATTTAAAGATATTGAATTTCAGCACAAAATATCAGCTATCAGCAGCTTCCTGTGAAGCACTGAAGCAAAAAAGTGTTTTTATAAACTTTATTATCATTATTATTATTAACAAAGTATATAGGCTAAAGGGATGGTTGACCCTGCTGGCTTGAAACAGTCTTGGTAATTTATAAACTGCATTCTATCAGCAAATAATAGACTTATACATATATATACTATAAAAACCAGCAACCTGACATTGTCCATCATATCCTTTCCTCGAAATTCATTCTACTCACTTTCTCAATCCTCTTCCTTTATACTCTCGGGCATTATACAGTACATTCCTCACTGGGTGCAGTTTCTTCTTCTGCTCTATCATCATCACCATGGTAATCACACCACACAATCCCTCATTCCCTCTCTTTATCCATCCATTCATCAGTCTTACTTTAAGGTAGGTAGAAAGGTATGTGCTGCTGTCAGGTGAAAATCAATGTTTCATGGGATCCAGGGTCATGAAAACTTGTTAGTACAAAATGGATCATGTAAGCTTTCAATATAGCTGAGTTGCCCTGGATCCTTAATATCTAAACATTTCTGTGCTTTTTCTCCCAGGCTTTGTGAAACCCAGTCTCACTCATACACCGGAAAAGCCTGAGTCACACATCATCTCAATCGTACCAGAACGGTCTGACTCTTCAGCGTTGAACCTGAGGCGATATATGAAACAGTGGTTTCTGACCACAAAGCCCAACGGAGTGGATAGGACTACAAAAACCATGGACAAAACCACTGCAAAGACTACAACTGCCGGCATCAGGGTAGACAGACGATTGAGGATTAGCACCAAGACAGCCGGTCCAGATAGACGAGCCCAGATGCTGAAGATGATCTCAGCCCTGGAGGAGCTGCACAGGACGCTTAATAGCACACTAAGCACACGGATCACCATCATGCCACGAGGTAACGACGCTACATACGTTCAGTTTACCACTCACAACTCATGCAAAACATGATGCTGCATTCATGTCATATGGGAAAGATGGACGATGTGAGCTTCCAACCAGAAGTTACCGTTCACCTCAGCGTTCAGTTGGTAAATACAGTTTGGTGACCCAGACTCCCTGAATCTGACATCACCAACAAGGAAATACCTGAAGTCAAGTGTAGGGAATTATATATTCATTTCAATAAACGATTTCCATCATAGAAGTCATTTTGTGATTACAATTTGTACAAATCTACTCGCTGAATATTTCATTTTAAAAATCCAATATAATGAAAAAAGGCAATTTATTAGCAGGTACCCTACTATGCAGAAGATTATGCAGACAGACAAAGTGCCACATCTCTGACATTCTCACTAAAATATGTTTTAAAATTTTTCATTTCAGCAAACGGCAGAAAATCAGGAAGGAAAAATAAAGTGGTAAGTCACTGTTGAATATTTGTATTGGTAACTTACCAAAAATTATACTTTGCCTTGGGTATTGTAGTTTTCATTTTTGCTATCTAATTATGGAGGGAGCTTGGGGGGGGGGTATCCTTATAAATATATAAGCTAAGTTTAAACTCTTGGATGTTCCTTGTTCGCAGTAAAAAAAAAGTGAAAATTTTACCATTTGTTGTTTTACCAAAGTATTTCAAACAAATAGCTCCTCTGAAACAGGCCAATAGGTAGAAAGCTGACTTTCGACTGTCGACCATTCACCTCACGTTTGGGGAGGACCTTTTAGGACTGCCAGCCAATCAGAGCAGTGGCTTTTTCTGGCTACTAGAAACAGGCACTTTTATTCCCTGATTGTTGACATGAAGGCAGCTGCCTCCTCCAAGGCTGCCAACAGTGGCCCCGTCCCACTCTTCACTTAGCCAATCACAAGCCATGTGGCAGAGTGCCTTCCTCATCTCCTCAGCCAATGATTGACTCTTATTCTCCCCACTTGGTGAAAAAGTTGCTCATTTGAATGGTACCTAACTTTTCCATGCTGATAGACATCCACAAATCTTGTCATTTGTTTTATGTTAGTGAATGACTTGTACTGGGAACATCATATCAACATGATAAATCAAGCTAAAATTGTTGAATATGTGGCCTAGTTGGCTGCCATGGTGCTACCATTCAAATGTGCACTGCTTTCACCAAGTGGGGAGAATAAGGCTTATATTCCAGCTGAATAAGCACAGTGCTTAGTGCTCTTCCTCAGGCAGCGTTGAAATGACCAACTGAGAGTGAATAGAACAGACCAGATTTCTACTATAACAACGTGTGAATAAGGCTTGATCATATGCTGAGAAGATGACCGAGGCACAGTGCCACGTGGCTTGTGGTTGGCTAAGTGAAGAGTGGGGCGGGGCCACTGTTGGCAGCCTTCCAGTCAACACTCAGGGAACAAATGTATGCTGTGCCAAAAACCACCTGTAGCTCTTTACGTGGGAAAGGAGTACTAGAAAAGGAATGTCTAAAAATATTTGTAAATTATTTTCACGTTAAAAAAACCTCACAGAGGAGTTTCTTCCAAAACTAAAAAATGCGAGGACGGAGGACAGATAAAGATCTTCATTCTTGTCGGTCAAGTCAACATCCGATGCGTCCTTGACTGGCAAGTAAACTTCCAGGATCTTTATCGGTCCTCCATCCTTGCGTTCTTTGCTTTGGTGGTCAGACACAAGAACGCAGAAGAACACATATTGAGCCCTTATCTCTCTCCTTTCTTTTTCTTCTATGATTGTAGCTGCCTGCTGTTGAGGGAAGTCAAAAGCCTACCACAGTGCCCCCAGTGGAGATAGATGACACTGCGTCCAAAGCCAGCGCCGACGTCATCATCCCTAGCAGCCTGACTGGTCGAAACTTTAGGAAGTCCCTCCCACCTCAGCCCAAGAAGACCAATAAAAGAGGTGAAAGTCATGTGCCTAAACTTTGGTTTGATTCTTTTTTTAATCAAAAGGAATATTGTTGAATATTTGAAAATTAATGCTATACTTGAGCCCAAAATCTTTCAGTGAAATTTGTATTGGTTTTTCCTATATGAACTAATATTTGTATTGCCCAAAAGCGTTTGGAGAAAGAAGCTCCAATGCTTAATGTAGAATTATGGACCATGTACACAAATATAGCCCAAAAATATTCTAGTCCAGGGGTCCTCCAGGGGGGTCCAGGGGTCCTCCAGGGGGGTCCAGGGACTCCCAGGGGTCCTCCAGGGGGGTCCAGGTCCCCAGCAAAATGAGGAATAGTTTAATTTAAATGATCCCAATGAGAGAATGTATAAGAATGACTATTGTAATCCTATCACCACTATTATCTCTCCACCTACAGTGTAGACAGTTCTACAGTTCAATACTATGAAGAACTAAAATCTTCCCACATGGGTCCCTGGGACAAAATGTGATCACATCGTCACTACAGCGTCAAGATTGTTTTGTACTACTTAAAGTCGCTTGTGTTGAAGTTCTAAGTTAACTTTCATGGCATGGAATTTAAAATGCCAGATCTCAAAGGCAAAACGCATCATTCACCCAAGTTGTGCCAAAATCAGGCCAGCAGTTTCCAAAACATTGTATTTGACTATTAAATGAACAAATGAAGGGGTGGAGACAGATCCAAAGTTTCCTCTTGGCACACACACACACACACACACACACACACACACACACACTGATTGAAGAAGACATGATTTATTGTCTAAAAATGTTGATTGTGTGTATTGTTTCTTCAACTGTCATAGAACTGAACTGAAATTGCATTGTAACTCACCCATGAATATTCTCCTTTTCTCTCTTCAACAGTGTGTTTCTGGAAGTATTGCTCCCAGAACTGATCGTCCCTCAGCCAACGTTGACCTTTCCTTCCCCAGTCTCCCTCTTTGCTCTCCTCCCTCCATCTCTTCCTCCTCACCCCTCACACCATTCCTTCTTTCCTCCTCACCTCCTTATATCTTCCAAGCTTACTACAAAACAGTAATTGATCACTCTAGCTGCCCCCCTCTAAACAATCTCTTCCCATCCATCCATCCATCCATCCATCCATCCATCCATCCATCCATCCATCCATCCATCCATCCATCCATCCATCCATCCATCCATCCATCCACCTACACATCCATCCACCCATCCATCCATCCATCCATCCACCCATCCATCCATCCATCCACCCATCCATCCATCCATCCATCCATCCATCCCCTTCATATGTAATGTTCCCTACTTCCTGGCACTGCAGTGTTTTACCCTCTGCCAAAAAAAAACGTTCCCTCCCTCGTCCCCTCTAGGGTTAGATGATATATTGGTTTGTCGATACCTAGGGCCGATATTGGTATGGGATCTGGTCCAGTGACTGTTTTCCACATCTGATGTGATGGATATGCCTTTTTTAAATTTTATTACATATTTATTGTATAATTGGTTTTCTATGGGAAGCCCTGAACCTGAATTAAATATCCTGGGTTTCAGTGGAGAGTTTTAGTGTCACATGGTCTAAATGTTGTTTTAGAGGCTTTTCCACCCTGACAAGTATAAAACTCTGGGGGAAACACTGAATACTTGAAATTTCTGGGAGTTTTTTGTATGAAAATGGCCAAATGTAAAGATATTGAATATCGGCACAAAATATCAGCTTCAATCCAAAAATATCGGTATAGGCCTTCAAGAACCCATATTGCTCGAACTCTAGTTCCCTCCATCCATCCATCAATCCATCCATCCCTCCATCCCTCCCAGTATCCCTTCCTCTACACTGCCTCTTCCCTGACCTCTGGGCGCTAGGAGACCGTTGCCGTGGCATCAGGAACCCCCACGCCGCCCCCCCCCACACCGGCGCCAGCCCTGACTCGGACCTTTTCATTCACTCATTAATTAACAAGACTGACCAATCAAAGCAGACGATGTGTACTCGTGGCCGGGTGCATGAACAAACACCCCAGTTAACTCTTAGTTTCCCTTAAAAGACGGAGGCACGTCATTCTGTGTGTGTGTGTGCCAACTTTGAAATAAAGATCAACTCTAGCATGGCAAAAACCCACTGTGACAATAAAGATTTTATTTTATTTTTCTACAGTTACACTCTCCTTAGTTGTTCATTATGCAGACAGACTAATACTCCGAGGGGTTACCAGCTCGGTCATGTCCAATAAGGGTGACATATAAAGACACCATAAAAGCAAAAGCCATTATGGTCATGGCATCAACAGCAACCTCTCTCAGTTTTACTTAAAGTCTACAGTTAATTAAAGGTGGTAAATTACATCATTTGTGTAAACAGGGGAGATGCCGTACCCTTTCCTCCCCATCAACATTATCCTCTGGTTGCCAAAGACCAACGTGAACCAGACTCAGAAGCATCTTGATGCTCAGTTACGTTTTTTAAAATGTTCTTCCACTTGAAGCACAAGGTCTCGCAAAAGTTTGTGAAATAAGCATGATGTCTTAAAATGCAAATACTTCCTCCATGCACGAAAAGTGATCCATGATGATCTGTGGCTCCTCAACCTAATCACACGACTAGAAACAGGCAGTAGTTTGACACTGAAAGTAAGGTGGAAAATAATATTTATTTGAAATGATATAGGCAATCAGCAGAGGGCCCTATAATACCCAATTTCAGTGTTTGAACAATTCGCTGACTTATAAACTGCATGAAAAAGGTTTTATAGGTAGCAATGCCACTCTGCTCTCACTGTCATTGTAAGGGGCTTTGAATATACACCTCCACATCACATCACAAGAAAGTCAGTTGGTTGACAGATCATCCTTTTGGAGAATGGACCCTCTATGTTTTAGAGATATCGAATGATAAACTTCAGGTGAAGTGTAGCTATATTGTGTTTTGTAATAGAACTCTTCAATTAGACTATTTGAGGTTTTACTTTACTCACTGTTATGAATCTTGCCATGGTGTGAACAGGAACGCATTCTTCCTCTGGATGTTACTATGGTAGTTTAGTTGTGTTTGCTCTCTGGGCCTGTAAACACTGGGTCATTAAGTTTAGTGGGTTTCCACACGGGTCACTATCGCTGTTGCCTTGGCGATGAGTGTGTGTGTCTGCACATGCTCGAGTGTGTTTGTTGTGTAAGTGTTATATGATAGGATATATTTTACCTCAAAATATATTGGTTGTTACAGGTAGAATTGTTCTGCCTTCTTTGAGCAGAGGGTGGGTCGTCATACGTTGCTTTAGTAACACGTAGGATGAGTTTCTGTTTTCAGCAAGCCATAAAAACATCATTTCCCATGATATTAGAGAAGTAGTACCCTGGAGGGTGATTTGTACTGTGATGATGGGTATGAATCACAGCTGAGTACCTTCAACAAGGGCTGTTGTACTGTAGTCCAGTCTCAGAGTCGAGTCTTGCCTTGGACTTGTCTCGGTCTTGTCTTGGACTTGTCTCGGTCTTGTCTTGGACTTGTCTCGGTCTTGGCCATTATTGGATGTTGACTCGACATTTTCCTGCACATCTCAAAATGTTCAAAAGACAACATAGATTTTTTGTCCACCTGATCTGAAGTAAAATGATCAATGCAGTCCATGAAGCAATCTTAGATTTGGACCCGTCTCTTGAATGTTGAGTACTTTTTTTGTATTATTCTTTGAAAGGTGAGAAATGATTGTCCTCTGAGTTCACTGACACATTCCACTACTACTTACATAATTCATAAGCCATTTGTTTTGAAACACATTTTTATTTCTTATTTTTCATAAGCTTATTGGCTCACGTTTAATAGGGATGCCAGTGAATCCAATCACATCTGTATGACACCATAATGCACAGAAAAAGGATTATGCACTTAAAAGATATTTCACCTCTTTGGATCTGATCTTGACTCAAACTTGACTGGTCTTGGACTTGACTTGGACCTCAACTAAGGTGGTCTTGACTATAGCCCTGCCTTCAAAATCATCCATATCCATAGTCACAGTCAGGAATGTCCACTAGAGTATTATGGATTTTATCAAAAATCCGGAGCAATGTAGAAAGATCACTAACTACCTCCCTGGTTACCAGAAGAGTTAGTATAACAACCAATTAAAGCTAGTTTTGGTTTAAATGCATCTTTGCAAGATTGCTTGGCAGAAACGACCTGCTGCAGAAGTACATCTCTACTCTGGGAGGCTTTTTAGCAGCATATGGCCCAAAGGGTTAAAGGACTACAGTTTGGCCCATTGGTCACCTTACCCAATATTTGACCAGAGGATCTGCACCAAAATCAGTAGATCATTCTGTCTGATGCGCATGCTAATGCTTTAGCATACAGTATGTTAAGCAATTGTAGGCGACTAGCATTATCCTAAAAGTGAGAAAATGCTCTAAGGCTAGATGGTTCGTTCATTTGAATGACACATGTCTAAACCTGCCAGGCTTGTTTAGGAGATTGGTTAAATAGACATAAAATTTGATAAAAAGAAAGCACTTTCAATGGCAGAAGATCTCTCTTCCCACAAGACTTCAAGTGTAACTTGTTTTGTTTGCACAGGAAGTGGGTGAAGTTAGCCAGGCAGCTGAAGCATTTTGTGCTGTTGGTTCATAATGGATTTCACTAATGATGAAGATTGAGATTTTGTTTTCAGAAGTTATGAATCTACAGGCCAGAGAATAAAAACCAATACCAACTTTGGATTACTTCATACTTAAGTTCATACTTTGGATAATGGTAATACTTAACATACTGTATGCTAGAGCGTTAGCATGCGCACCAGACAGAGCTATCTACCAGAGACACAGAGATGATTTTGGTGCCAGTCCTCTCATCACATACTGGGTAAGGAGACCAATGGGACAAACTCCCAAAACATTGGTGTAGTCCTTTAAGGTGTACACCAGCTTTCCCCCAGAAATATGTTCTTGTTTAGATAGAAAGGCCATTGAGCTCAGCGTTCAGACCATGTGACACTAGAACTCCCATGAAACCAAGAGAAATGAATATATTTTAGGTCGGGTGGTCCAACCTGCCTATGTAATGATAAGGGAAATACAGCACAATGACAGAAGGCACATGAAGAACAAAGACACATAGAGACAATCCTCTAGTTGTGAAATCAGTTTAATAAAGAGTCCCCTAGAGAGGAGTATAAGGCCAGAACACAGCAGGCAGGCGTCAGGATTGGTAACACTTCATTTCAGCCAAACACTTCTGTCTCAATCAAAGTGGTGGTTTGGTGCAATGAGATACAAAACCAGATCTCCATAATTAAATTGGTGTTTAAGGAAGTAAAGCTGCATTCAAGGCAACTAGGAACTAGGATAATAGAAGGTTTCTGACCCACACGCCAGAAGGAGAGGACAGTGTCTCTATGAAAGCTTGAACTGAGCTGTTATACCCACCACTGTCATCTCCTCGAGTCAGAAACCTCCCAGTTATGCTGCATTCATGTCATATGGGAGAGGCGGTAGATACGAGCTTCCTACTAGAAAGTACCATTCACCTCAGCTTTCAGATGGTAGATACTATTTGGGAACTCAGGGTTTGGTGACGGACCGTGATTTCTCAGACCTCCTGAATTCTGACATCACAACCCTTAAAATGCCATGGAAGGACACAACTACTTGCTGGATTTTGGGTTTGTGGTCGACATTGTAATGTTTGGTTTGCTGTAAAACATGACAAATGTATCATAACTAGGCGCATGTGTGTGGAACGGCTGATCAGGAGCGACCAAAGTCTACCAAAAACGTCAATCCTGGCGTCTTGACGGCTTCAAATGAGTTCAAACATCTGAACGCTTCCAAATTGTGGCTTTTAACTGTGACGTTTTTGCAATAGTTATTCCTATATGACATGAATGCAGCATTAGAACCTCTGTTGTAATGGAAATGGTGGTTCATGGTGGATGCTAAAGGATACAACACTTCTACCACAACTGAAATGAGTGTACAAAATGTTATGATTGCCTGTTCTCTACATGAAACAGGCTGACCTGGTACATCCAGGTGTGTGAGAGATGTAGATGAAGGGGGAGGAGACAGGTAAAAAGAAGGATTTTTAAGCCTCGAGATAACTGACACATGGATTCTGCAAATGGGCTGCAACAATCACAATATGCGTAAATAGTCTCATTGCCATCGGTAGTAACATATAGATAGTTCACACAGAATGAACTGTTCATAAAATGCACAAATAGAAAATGCTCTTTACTAGTCAGGCCTTGACCTGATAGCTTTAAACTATTCATTCTGATTTAACTACTGATTCATCACAACATGAAGACAGAGACAGACTTAATGAAGAAAATGCCATCAGTAAATGTGTTGGATGAGTGGCTACGCTTAACAGTACGAGGAGTTAGATTGGACTGGGAGGAGGAGGAGCACAACATAGAGTAGGGCAACTGGCTGTTTTTAGAAAGCGTTCTGAGTTCAAGTATGGAGTCTCCTTTATTGTCTTCAAAAATGTAAGTGTCTCATTTAAACAAACTGAATATTTCCTACAAGCGTCAGAAATTTCCTATAAAAGGGACAAACATACAAGCGTTTTTACTTTCAACATGATCCCCTTTGTTACTTCAGGTTAGCTAGCCAATGCAAATTAGATAGCTTGCAAGTTGTTGTCAAAGTTTGAATGCGTCCTTTGGCCTCCTGCTCTCTCTGTTACTAGAAACGCTCACAGCTGAGCTTTACATCTGAGCAGGAGAAACAAAGACTCCTGTCTGATCACAGCCTTATATGTCATGCTGAGTGTCACTCTCGCTCATCTCTCCTATCTAATAAAGCAGATTGCCTCTGGTGTAAGTAAGTTGAGAATCATTCCAGCTACATACGTTTTTGGGGAAATTCACACCTGATTTTAACAAATGGGGTGAAGAACCAATAAACACAGGTAAAGGCTAGGACATCATTGTATAGCAATACGTCATTGTTCATAGGACCAGTACTGGGACCCAGATTACTTTTCATAGCAGCTGTTACTTAAAGATGAATGAAACACAACAATGTACGACACGTTAATGAAACTTTAGTGTGTTTCACTGAATTCTACATTTGGCCCATTGATTTGTTTACCTCAACCCTCTGCATGGAAAGACCTTGAGTGAAATTTAAAAGCTCCCCCAAGACCTTAAAGGTCCATCAGCCTCGCTGACTCCCAGAATCCAATGCATCCCCATTTGGATAGATTTTAGGGTAATAACCCTGACATATTACTGATAAACAAAGGAAGACAGATACATTATGGTCAAGGCCATATATTTGCATTCACAAGATAACATGATAATGGCTTGTCTACCCGTGCCTGAGTAAAACAGGCACTCTAGCTACATTTGATGCATATTATTGAATGGCTTTAATAAATGGTACAGGCTGCCTCATTTTAATGTTCCACCGATGTGCTACTTAAGTAGTTTGTAATTTTTTTTCCCCTATTGGAAACACATTTGAAACATTGTGTTAATGCATAATGTTCTGTCATTTCACATTTCATTTACACAAAGTGTTAACATTATTTAAAGTTAGTTTGAAAAGTGGATTCTAGCTTACATGTATATTTCAAAGGTTTTGATTCAAACTTAAAGAGTTTGTTAATTTATTGTCAGATTAAATTAATTAATAGGCTAAATGGTTTCTGGTACTGAACGGTAATGCTTTTGTTATTTATTTCGTCTTTGCAGTAAATTGGCCCTGCCATTGTCTGAAAAATGAAAAATTAGTAATAAATTTATGGATGTCATTATTTTAAGTTCAGATTATAAATGATTAGTATACAGACATATCACTGTGCAACCCAACCTGTGAGTGCACACATACACACACACAGACACATACACATACACACACAGTTCCAAGCCAATACAGAGATATCATACATTTAAAGGGAGATATCAGATATTTTAAGTATTGATTTGGATTGGCCTGGTTTACTCTGTAATCATTCCATATCTCTCCATCATTCTTTCTCTCTCCATTTAGCCTCTTCTCCTCCTTCCTTCACATATTCTTTTTCCTTCACCCTCTTCTCTGTTGTTATTCTACCTCTCTACCTCTCATCCTTCACTTTCCTTCTTCATCTTCATGTGGATTTATTAGGCATGATCAGATCACCCCACATTTTTATTTCTTTCCTCTTCACCAGCTTTCCTCACTCACTTCCTTACTCTCATCCCTCTTTCCATCGCTCTTCTATTCAATATCTGTCTATTTTACTTGTTTAACCACCTACAGGTATGCAAACTAAATCCGTCCACGGTTTTCTAAACTTGTTTTTCTCCTCCACCTCTCCTCCCTCTCTTTCTTTTCACTCATTTATTTTATTCATCTAGCGATGTCTTTCTTCCCGTCCTTCTTCCCACATCCTCTCGCTCTTAAATAAAATTTTAATTCATTTTGCGACATCTTCGTATGCAATTTTTATCTCTCTTGCCCCCCTTCTTTCCTTCATCCCCCTCTCTTCCATTTATTTTATTCTTTTAGCAACATCCAGGTATGCAAATTCGATCTCCCTCTCGGCAGGGCAGGTGCTGGTGAACTCCTCCCTCTGGTAGGCGTGGTTTAGATACCGCCACACCCCCGTCATATCCGCCGGGATCTCGAACCCACGGTATTTCCTGGCCACAATCTGGAGACAGAAAGAAGAGTTTGACAGAAGTTGGTAACATTGGATGCGCTCGTTTAAGGGCTCCCGGTCTGGTGGTGACGTACCGGCTGGGTGGAATTTGTCTTCCTAGCGGCAGTCGGCCGACCGGAAACCAGCCAACAACTAAAACAGAAACCCACGATCTGCCCAAATACATTCACTATGCAAGTACTTTACCTTATCTCTTGATTTGTTTTTTTCCCTACAGCTCATAAGAAAGCCTTGTAGATATTCACTATTTATGTTGCTCTTTCATTAGGGTGCACAGCGTAAAGTTACAGGTTATATAACTTAAATTAACTATGGTAGATTAAATTAAGGGTTAATACCAGTGTTTTTTTTAAGTTAGTGCCAATAGTCTAGGTTGCTCTCTCCTTTCCATTCTTCCTGCTGGTGTCTGCAGGGCTTGTTTTCCTCCTTCAGAAGAAGCCAACAACTTCCACAGAGTGAGATAATCCATCACAGTAAACATGAAGCCTTCATTGTTTATTGCTTATTTCACTGAGTTGAGTGTTTTCATATCAGCGCTGCATTACGTTACACTCTGCTTCCTGTCAATCACCTGACACCCACAGGAAGAAATGGAAGTCTCTGCCAGGAAATAATCCCCCCAAAACATATTGCCTTACGAACTTTATTGTCACATCTATGTCTATATGTTAGCCAGCTTTGTTACAAGCTGTATGTACCTAATGGCAGTGGCGTTCCTTGCTTATGTGCCGCCCTGGGCGAACCCCCCCTACGGCGCCCCCCATAAATATGTGCATAAATATCAGCAGCAGCAAGTTCTTCAGTTGACAGCACTCTAAACTTCTCTCCCACCTTTTCCAATGTGGAAAATCTTTCCTGAAGGGCTGTTTGCAGCATCAACAACAACATAAAAAAATGTCACCTCTAGCTCCTTCAGGGCATCACTCAAAGCCTCATCAGATGATCAGTGATTCAAAGTGCTACTTTATGGACCTCACCCTTTTTTCTTGTAGAACGGCCTCTACATTCATCCAAATATCCTTGGCTGCCATTTTAGTAGGCCGCCTACTAACAAGTGTGTTAAACTGTGTCTCTTCTCGGTGAAACTGAGACACATGGCAACAGACAGTGTGAAGAGCTTTTAATCATATTTCCACTTTTGCAGTATGTCGTGCGTTCCCTCC